>MU190719.1:0-11297 GCA_016904865.1 Pissodes strobi | reverse complement strand
AAATTCGGCAGATCGAACCATCCTGTCTTGTTTAAAGTTCTTGGGTTAGCAGACTGACATCAGGGATTTAGATCTGTCGCTTGTCAACTGTCGCCTGCCAGCTGTCACTTATTTTGATCTGACGCTGACTCGGAAGCTCTAGAAAAAATCAACAAATTAAAATTTTGTGGGCATACAATTAAACTCATTAAATTTGATTGAGAAAGACGATTACATAAAAGCTCTTTGCAAATTTTACTTTTATAATTTTACTTTACATAATCCAGAAGGATGTGATTCACCTTTTATCAATAATGCCCGGCATTACTCATCAAATTTATATGCACTGCGGGGATTTCGATTCGGGTAAAGCAGCCAGTGGTTTAAAACTCCTAATTGGACTAAACCTAATCCGATTTAAATGACCGCTGCCCTAGGAGCTCTCAATCAATCCATATGTTAATAGATTATGTAGAACGATGATTGAAAATTTTAAATCTTTGTGAGCCATTGTCAAATTATTAATATTTAGCTACTAGATGAATATAACCAGGAAGCAAATCAAATTTCAATTGGAGCGGGGCGGAGCTTGAGTGCTTTGGATCTGCAAAGAAGCTTAGACAAGTACTAGGTAATTTGTAATTAAGAGAAGAAATTTAAGTTTTTCAATGTACTACAACTATTTTTTAGTACCTACGAGCTATTTTGAGATCCTGATGGATCAAAAACAAAATCTGTATAGCTGTATACAGACCTGCCTTAGTCTGTATAAAGCTAAACACATATCTGTCTAAAGCTGTTTAAAGTTATACACAGGCCTGTCTAAAGCCGTATGGAGCTGTATAGCGACCTGTCTAAAGATGTATGAAGCCAAATACAAACCTGTCTACTGCTTTTAATCCGCCGCAAGGTTAGGGTAGTTTTGGTTCGAATGGATAACCACTTCCATATGCAGCAGATGTTTTCTTCGAAAAATAAGACTCAGAAACAATTTAGGAAATGATAACGGGGCTAGATGGGATATATAATTTGATTAGTCACACTATAATATATGGTTAAGACCTATTAAAAGTTGACCAATTCTTTCCTCCTTCTAAATGCAAATAAAAATTGCTTATAATTATACATTTCCTTGTTTACTTGAAACTTGTTATTTTTGTGTCTTTTATATAAAATAATAATTTAATATTTAATTTTTGTGATTATATTTAATGCCTTTTATGTTTATTATAAACAATATCAGAACAATTAGCAATACATAAATATTATATTAATGATCATTCCGTGTTTTATGTGCTTGAGAAATAGAAGCCCTTTATGCAAAGGTATAGAGGTGGAAGTGCTTTATCCAGTTCTGAATCCAATAATTATATTTTGCATAATCCAGAGACATATGATTCACATTTTCTCAATAGCTCTAAGGAATCAAAATAATTCCCTTATTAAAAATAATGCCTCAGCAAATTCTAATCGCTAATTAATTCTACTTTTGCACCTTACATAATCCATAAAGATGTGACATTTTGTCATTAATACCCGGCACTGTTCATCAAGCCTAAATTGGCGGGGCATTTTGGATTTGGTATTAGAATTGTGGAACGAGCAGCCAGTTGTTTCAAACTCCTAATTGGATTAAGTCCAATTCTATTCGAATGACCGCTGCTATTAGAGCTTTGGAATCAATCCATCTTTTAATAGATTATGTAGAACAATAATTAGAAGACTTAAAACTTATGGGCCATTTGTTAAACTATAGAAGCGAGAATTAGATAATTAAATTTAGTTTATTGATTGAAAGAAATTAGCCATGTAATCTGGCTACATAAACGCAGTTATTGGGGTGTCGTTCGAGGTTCCGTGGTTTTAGGCTGAATGTCCGCGCATGATCATAGAGCTGCATATTGGTTCATAAAATTAACCCAATAAAATAGGTTTTAAATGAAGTAATATAGTATAGCAAGCCAATTAACTAATTGAGCTCGCCTAAAAGTCGTTTATGTGGAGCAGGTAGAATAGCACAAAGGGAATAATTAAAATATATGGCTATCTATTGTCCCCAGCAGCAGAAAATGATAATCGTCGGGATTTTTACGAGACAGCTTACAGATTATGGCACTTAGCGCGTCAAATGGAGCTAATTTCACGGGAAGCGACTTGAAATCATAAAGCAAAAGCGGATTGTGTACAACTGTCCAACCGGGGTTCCACTCGAGGCTGTTATTCATTAATCCGACCGCCAGCATTGTCCTACCTGTCCGCAGCACGCGGGCGCAATTTATATCTGCCCACTTGATGGATGAATTTATTCGCCCTCTTCAGCGGAATTGACGCCGGCCAACAAAGATTTACTATTCCGTTATGTGTTTTATTTTAATTTGTGAAGTACACTCCGGTCGGCCGGACCGCTGCCAAGTTGGGATGCGCTGATTTGCGTTGACGGAGGTGTAATTAATCGTCAAGATGTAGATGTATCTAGCTATCTGCTGGCATCCCATTGAAATCGATCCGACTAGACAAGGTGGTCAAATATTATAGGACAAAGTATAATTTTAATGTCGAATCTGAGATGTACTGAAAGTGTATAATATAATAAGTGATAACTTAATTAACCACATTCTCGTAATTTGATATAAACTTTAACGACTTAAGTGTAGTATCCGCCAAAATGACTAAAAGAGCACCAGAGGCACGGGACGTCAAAAGAAAGCAGTAGAGATAGCAGGATATGGACTTTCCTAAAGTTTTATCAGAGTTGTCTAAAGCCTTCTAAAGATGCATAGAAACTTGTATCAAATTTGTCTAGAACGATTTTTTTAAATTTAATAGAGCTGCCACCCAAGGTGTATCCACACAACATTTAAAATTTAAATTAAATTAGGTTGGACTATGCATATCAGTCGATATTAGAGGGTATTTTTTAAGAACGTATCGTTTGCATATTTTGAATCATCATGCAAGCTTCCTCTAATATTCTCATAATTTCGATATGTATGACACACCGTTCTTTAATATTATATTTTTTCCATTACTGTATAGCAAAATTTTAAACACGGATTGGTCGTACGTCTATGAATGCTCCGATGTAAATGTGGATTGTGAGAATTTTTACAACATTCTCGGTGGTATTTTTGAGACCTCCGTTCCCTACAAGATGAGTAGGAAAAGAAGGTATCCCTCTTGGTATAGCAAGAATATTATTAGCCTAATTAAAAAAAAGAAAAGGTCTATAAAAAGTATGGCATACACAAGACTAACTATTTTCACGACATTTTCAGGGAAATCAGGAGCAGAACTTAAAAACTGAAATCGACGGTGCGTACAGAGAGTACATACATAGCATTGAGGACACTATATGTAGGGATAGTTCTGAATTTTGGTCTTTTATACAGGCAAAGAGGGGATTTTCGAGAATACCGGGAGTGTTAAGGGATGGTGAGCTGGAGCATTCGACGCCTCAAACTATAGTCAACGCCTTTTCTAGGTTCTTTGAGAGTATTTTCATTGAGTCTAACCCCTCATTTGAGCATAAATCAAATATTACCTCAAATGAAATCATAAACGTTCATAAAGTGAGCGAAAGCGACATAATTTTTGCTTCTAAAAAGCTCAAACATAAACTGACAGCCGGTGTCGATCAGATTCCTAATTTTGTGGTGAAGGACTGTATTGGGGTCTTTGCTGCGCCTCAGTGTTTCTTGTTTAATCTATCAATTATCTCTGGTATTTTTCCGACCGGTTGGAAGTCGGCGCGCGTCATACCGATATTCAAAAAAGGAGATAGATGTGACTTACAAAACTATAGGTAACTTTTCTAAACTATTCGAAATATGCCTCTATAGTCAAATTTACCCTCAACTTAAATCCTTTATTTCTATCGACCAACATGGTTTTATGGAAAAGAGGTCATGTGTTACCAATCTTGGTTGATTAGCTCAATTTATATGTTCAATTTTGGATAATCAGGGCCAAGTCGAGGTAATTTATACGGATTTTCAGAAAGCGTTCGATCAGATTGATTTGTACATACTTATGCTAAAATTAGAAAAATTGGGGTTGGCTAGAAAATTGCTTAGTTTACTTGAGTCCTATCTCTTAGAGAGGCGACAGTACGTCGAAATCGAAGGCTTTAAATCTTTTGAGTATATGGTTAAGTCAGGGGTTCCCCAAGGTTCAAACCTGGGCCCTTTGCTCTTTTTATTATTCATAAATGACTTGGCAGACTGCCTGTCGTGTCACAAGCATTTTTTTTGCTGATGACCTAAAAATTTATTGTCACATTTCGTCCATTTTTGACTGTGAGTGCCTTTAGAATGGATTGAATCTCCTAGCTACATGGTACGATAACAATAGACTTAGTCTTAATGTATCCAATTGCTTTGTAGCTTCATATTCCAGAAAAAAATCTATTTTAAAATATAATTATGCAATAAAATCTCAAGAGCTAATTAGATGCAGCACTAAAAGATCTTGGTGTAACCTTTGACGAATTATTTAACTTTAATACTCATCTACTAAATGCAATGTTGTCTGCAGCAAGATCATTGGGCTTTATCTTAAGAAACTGTAGAGCATTTGAAAGCCAAAAGGCCTTATGGGTGTTGTTTTCTTCATTTGTTAGATCCAAATTAGAATATGCAGTAATTATCTGGCACCCAATATATCTAGTTTATATCAATAGCTTGGAGTCTATCCAAAGAAAATTTGTAAAATATTTGGCTTTTAAGCAGGATGGTGTATATCCAGCAAGAGGAACTTCACAAAAGTTGCTTCTGGATCGTTTCAATATGGTGTGTTTGAACGATCGCAGGGATGTAATAGCAGTACATTTTTTACATAAATTATTGCATAATAAAGTTGACTGCATTGGTTTGCTTAATCAGCTAGCGATATGTGTTCCTGGGGTTAATTCAAGAAATTCCTGCATATTTTACTGTGATCGGCCCAACAACAATATGCTGACGAGATCTCCTTTGTATTTCATGTGCAAAACGCTGAATAATAGTGGTCGCGACATCGACATATTTTCAGATTCTATGGAGACTATTAGAACTAAACTTTTGTCGATTCGTGATAACTGATTTTTCTGAATCGATGGGTTGTTTATTTAAAACATGTTTGTTTATATTTCTGGCAGGTAAAAATCTAGATTAAGATATAATTTTTACTGTTTTTAAATATATTTCCTGTAAGTGGGGGACTGTTGGAAATAAAGAGCTATTTATTTATTATATTTGAAAAAGCATGTATCCTAGGTCTTATTTATATTAAATCATCATACGTGAGTGGTTTTATGTTTCTGTAGATCAAGAAGTAGGTCTTGATGTTAACGTTGTAACGGAATATATGTTAAATATATGTTATCAAATATTAGTCTATTCCGCTCCATTAATTCTACCTATTTATCAATGGTTTTCAATGATCGGTATAATGATCGGCAGTAACATCTATCTGTGAATGGATATATTGTGCACAATTAACTTTAAGGAGAACATGTACGCAGATTTGTATCTTTAATTTATGGATTTGAGTCGGTGCAGATCGCTTGATTTTGGGAATGCCATCTGTTCGGAAACGGGCTTATCTCGTGTAGTAGGTAATTGAAGAACGTAGAGTGTTGTTCAATGCCTGTAATCTACAATAGATTGCTACATTTAGCGTATGGTGAATGTTTCCTTAGTTTGACGCCGGGTTTCTTACAACGGTTGTCATGTGTTTTAAATTGCTTAATCGAAAGTCATTGAATTTAAATAGGTAGAACGTACAAATTTTGAAAGGAAGGTCATGGCATCTTGGTTTAAGCGTTCGACGCGGTAAGTGATCAATTTTTTGATCTTAAAATATTCTATTCATCCTGCATATTTTTCAAAAGTCTTTTCATATTTTAAATAGAGAATTGATAACTGTTTTTAATTCGGTTAATCATATTTCACTAAAGTTAAGAATTTAGCATTTTTATATTGCACTTTCGAGTGTTTAACGATTTCAACAATCTTAATTTTTATGGTGACCTTTAGGTTTGAATACCGTTTTTTTGGTGAATAATTGCGTATTTTATCGTTCAAATTCGTGTAATTTGATACTGGTTTATATCCAAATATATAGAGAACGTAATTATTTCATCGTTTAGTGATCATACATATGATTGTAGATTTTACATATTTTCATTTAAATTGAACAGTATTACTTGGAAGATTCTCAAAGCGAATTTTATATGTTCCTGTAAAAGGTAGTTAATTGAATTTGAGTAGAATTTCGCTGAATTTTCTTTAGTAGTATTGTTGATCGTAGTTTTTCAGGCTTATTTCATTAATCTTTAAGTTGATTTGTAACATCAAACTATAATTACTATCACTTATCGTGTCACGTTTGATCAATGATGTACAGGCATTGATTTGCATATGAATGGGGTTTAAGCACATGTGTGTAAATTTACCTGGTTTATTTTTTTCTTTATCGTTTATCTAAGTTCCTATCTCAAAGCGAGACAGTAATTATCTTATCTTTATCTTTAATTAATTGAGACGTAATTTACGTTAAATTATTGTTTATGTGCCAAGGGCCGTATTTATAAATTAAGTAAAGAGATTACTTATCTGGAGTCATTAGACTTGTTTTAAGAGAGGTTATACCTCGTTCTTCCTATTTTTTTATTAAAATCTAGTTATTTTCTATTTGAAGTTGCCGAGAGCCACTGTTTGGACAAGTTTCATAATTCTCTTTTAAATTTTTAATTTTGATCATAATTTCTTTTGAATTTCATATATCTAAGTAAAGAAAAGAAATATCTTGAGTAACAGTAATTACTCATAGTGTTATTTAATCATGGTTATTTATAATTTTTCCTGAACTTTAAATTGTAATCTAAGTTCTGATTATATTTTCTGTAACTAGTAAATTTTCAAGTTGTTGGTTAAAACCTTGTATGTCAAACTGAGGTCCACATGATACTCTTCTAATTAATTAATTAGCGGTACAAGTTGGTCTAAAACACCCAATATTTTTTTTTAGGTAACTACTGCTCCAAGACGACACCTACACAGATCTTTGTGGTGACAGTCGGTCCGACAGCAGCCACGCACAACTAACAGGGAGCCATTCCGGGAATTGCCGTTAAGCCCTGGATATGCCTATAGCAGGGAAGTTTGATACAGGCAAAGAGGATTTCAGTGGAGGTAACAACTGATCGCATGGTTTGCAGATAACAGGACGAGTTAAGTATTTGAATGTGTCAAGGAGTTTTTTAGATTGGAAAGACCAAACTTGTTATAGTAATTATATTTGTTCATTGTTCACATTACTGGCCAATTTAGTCAAGTTTAAACTTCATTAACTATATTATAAGTTGTATTTACATCCGATTATATGAATTTCAACAATTTTTAAAAAGAAAAACCTCATCATTGATAATTTGCATCTCAAATTGTCAAAAATATACCAAGAACCTCTACAAACCCATTGTCTCTCATGCGAGGTGTCTCTGGTGACTCTTTTTATTTTATTCCTGTAACAGCTGATGAAATCACGAAATTATTTTCAGAAATTAAAAAGAAAAATTCTGCAGGGTGGGATGGCATTTCCATTAAGATTTTGATGAATTTACCTAGGTGTGCTCTCACTACATTAGCTGACTGCATTAATACTTCTTTTTTGCTTGGTGATTTTCCTGATTTACTAAAGAAAGCTGTTGTGATTCCCATTTTTAAGCAGGGGGAAGATATTGAGGCCAATTACAGGCCAATATCATTACTACCATCCTTATCTAAAATTACAGAAAAATTACTCAAAAATAGAATGGTTAGATTCTTAGAGGCAAAGGGGGTTTTAAATGAATCTCAGTTTGGTTTTCAGTTAGCCAAAAACACAAATGATGCCATTTTCCACTTGCTTGAAAAACTCTATCTGGATCTCAATGATGGTGACTAGGCTGCAGTGATGTTTTGTGACTTGGCAAAAGTCTTCGATTGTGTGTCACATGAAATCCTACTGCAAAAACTAGAATTTTATGGTTGTCGAGGCTTTATACTAAAATGGATCAGATCCTTTTTATCTAACAGGTATCAAATTGTGCGTTTTGCTGGTTGTGATTCTGGAGAGTTAAGTATTACTGAGGGTGTGCCACAGGGTTCTGTACTTGGTCCTCTTTTGTTTCTGGTATACATAAATGATCTACAATTAGTGCTGAAGCGAGGGAAATGCACATCACATGCGGATGACACTACACTTCTTTGGAGTGGCAGGGACTCACAAGCTCTCTGCAGTGCGATAATCCAGGATTTAGCAAGTGTTGTGAATGGTGTGATTGTAACAATTTGTCTTTTAATGTCTCAAAGACACATATTTTAAATTTTAGGTGTGACTTGAAAGATGTTTATTGACGATAAGCTAAAGTTTAATAATCACATTGAGCAGCTGTGTTCCAAATTGGCTTCAGGTGGCCATTAGAACAGTTGAGAGCGAGCTTAATAAAACTATTGCTAAAAAAGTTTACTTTGCCTTAATTGATTCTCACCTGACTTATGGAGTCTGCTTCTGGGGGAATTCATAATTTTCTTTATTTAACTCTGTGTTTGTGTTGCAAAAAAGAGCACTACGATATCTGTGTGGGCTTAAGTTAAGGGATTCTTGTAGGCCATATTTTATAAAGGAAAAGATATTGACCCTCTCTTCAATTTTTATTCTTAAAACAGCTTGCTTAATGTATAGGAAGTATTTCTCTTTGATTCACTCTATTAACTTAAATAATACCAGGTCATCTCTGAATATATATTTACCAATACCTACTTCTACTTTAACATAAAATTCAATTTTTTATCGAAGTAAAAAAATATTTAACCATCTCCCCCAGTCACTAAAAAAGAATGTAACATATAAATTCTTTCGAAAGGAAGTCAAAAAAATGTTGCTTCACGAGGCATTTTATACCATAGAGGAATAATTCTCAGAAAATTTTTAAAATTTTTTTAAAATTTTTAGACTTAATGACTTTGACACTTGACATCAAATTAATTAGGTTAGTCTTAGTTTAAGTTTGACAAATAATAAGGAAAATCTTTTGATCTGTGTTTTTAATGTATTTTAATCTGTTGTCATTTGTGTAATCCTTACTTTGTTGCAATTGTCTGTTCTGGAATAATAACTGTTTTAGTGTAATAGTGTTTAAGTTTTATCTGTGTTTGAGTTTAGTTTAAGATTGATTCATTTTTGGTGTGGTTCGACGACCTACCGGGTATTTCTGGGGTACCGGGATGTTTGCGTTCCTGGAATTGCCGAAATACTTATGTCCCCTGGATTCGCCGCGATGCCATGGTGGGAGCCGAGCCGCACCATGATGTTTTGATTTTTCAATTTATTTTGTTTTTTCAATTAATTAGTTTTTTTTCTACAGCTTTGTTAACAACATTTTTTGTTTTAAGCAATAAAGCTATGTTTGAGTTTGAGTTTGAGTTTGTAAATTAGTTGTTAAATTAACATATTGTTTTAAAAAAAATTATCTTCGTTGATTTATTACAGGACTAGGCTCTATGAGACGTGAATTATTTTTATCTGTAAATTCTAGTTATTGTTATCTAAATATTTTATATTTTCTGCTTGCATCGTCTCTAAGAGCGTGGCGCCCACAATCACATATATAATATAGTTAACGGGAGAACCGTTAAATCGAATCCACCCCTAGTCTCATTTAAATTAAATTAAATAAATTAAATATCCTCACTAATTGGTTATAACGTGATAATTGCAACAGTGTAAATGACCTAAAAATTCACGTATTTTGAGTCGGCATGCAAGTTTTCCCTAATTTTTCATAATTTTGATATCTATGATACACCGTTCTTCAATATTATTTTATATTTGAGGTCGCATGCATCCTAGGTCTTATTTATACGAAATCATCATACGTGAGTGGTTTTATGTTTTTGTAGATCAAAAAGTGGTTCTTCATGTTAACGTGACAATTGCAACAGTGTAAATGTCCGAATATTACTCTCGCCCTTTGTAATGCGATCACAACCTCTACGGGCTACCTACCGCAGTATCAGACAGAGAAAGAATCGCCAACAAGAAATGTCTGATACCGCGTGTAACCATTGTTTGTTACGAAATTTATTGTCTTACTTTACGAAGTTGATAATGAAGTGCGCGCAAACGTTACAATTTCTGCAATGTTTCAGCCATTATCCACTTCTTTAGCCTCGCGTATATGCTTAATTTAACAACGGCTCTATTTTATCTGATTAGCTTCGTGTGGCGAATCCTAAATGAGCCATTGCAAGGCCCCTGAGAAACTGTTTAAGTTTATTTCGCCTCTAAAGTACACGTTAAAGGAATAGCCTTTATTTCTGCTGAATGCAAACTTGCTTGGAAATCGCTAATATAACGAGTGCGAAAATCTTGTATTATTTCAGGTTTAGTTCAATTGCATCGTCAATAATTTGATGTTGTTATAGCTTTATGCTTCAACTGAATGTTGAATAAATTGACCTTAGCAATTGCAAATAGTACTGTGTTGACATTTTCTGTTTTAATCAGGCGACATGAAGATGAAAAACTATTACAAGCTTCATTTTTATCTGACTACTAGTCATCCCACTTCTGATTTTGTAACAAAACTTCTCTTAATAATAATAAAATATTATTCTGCAGCAAGTCAAATAAAATAACCCAAGTTAGAAGAGGTTAACCTAGCCTGTAAAATCCTCGTGGATTACAACCATAGATGATATATATTGATAGAATTAGTACGAAGAAAAGACGAAAACCCTAACATAGATGCTTCAAATCATATCAAGCCCTAGAGAAATTTTAAAGCAAAACAATAGCTTACATCTTTAAAATAATGAAATCTCCCTGCTATTGAAAATAAAGCTGCCCATAACTCCAGATCAATTTCAGCATAATTTATAAATTGATGTGACTCTTATTCGGGTTTACGTACATTGCCGTAAGTTATAGAGAGGTAAATTGATTTGTTCTGGAGCTCCTCTGGATGCGGTCACTCAAACGGAATTAGATCTAATCCAATTAAAAGTTTGGAAGGGCGAGCGAGTGGCCGAGGCTGGTCAGTCGAGGATTCCAATACACGAAAAAGGCCTGCAGTGCATTCAAGTTTGATGAGCGGAGCTCGTATATTTTTGAGAAAAAGTTAATTAAATCTTTGCGGTATAGCTGGATTCGGATTGCACTATTTGAATTAGGATTTCGCTGTTAATTAATTAGAAGCTACCGATGCTGTTCAGGAGAGTGCACTTGTACAAATATAATTTATGTTTGATACAGTGTAATTAATCTAAAAATTAGGTATGCGAGTCTGATATGTTACC
>MU190718.1:361-32293 GCA_016904865.1 Pissodes strobi | reverse complement strand
GAGTCCATCAGTCGATGGACTTCGAATTTGTTATGCAATGAATGTCAGTCAGAAAAAACTAATCATTCAAGTCTGGAGAAATGAATTCAGCTTTTAGCTAATAATATACTCAGGTATAATGCTCATAATTGAACGGATTTTTTTATCGAACAGATATATTAGATTAAACACTTTCAATCGGACCTCCAAATTTTTGTATAGCATTATTGCTACAAATCTGATCACGTAAAACCGATCAAATATTATTTCATGAATTGAGGCTTTTTTCGCATATAAAAGAAGTAGACGGAGACTTCAAATACCCTATTTAAGGAGTTTGATAGAAACCTAATCTTTTTTATAAAGCATGCATTACCTTTACTTTTTTTGGAATGTTATCGTGGAAAACAAAACATCTTTGGGTTAGCTTGACCCAAAAGAATGTTGGAGAGTTACGAAAAAGGCTTTTTGGTCCTTTATCTGTCTGCTGAGAATATTATCGAACTATTGCTAGCTAAACTAAATTGGTTTCATTTTACCATTTTACAGACTAAAAAATAGGAAGGCGTAAAATAGGCAAGGGAAATCTGGTGCGATCCCGTTTAACACCTTCGAGTTCAACGTAATTATAACGATGATGATGAAGTGGAATAAGTATATTATGTTCACATCCAGAGGTAGCTATTAATTTCAGACCCAAAAGTGCTGAATATATTCATGTTTATAAAATATAGAAAGGTATTAACAATAAACTTATATAGATGCATTGGAAAAGTTGTATCTAATTTTGGGATAAGAAATTTAAGAATGTTAAATTGGACACATGTAGGTTTTTGTCAAAGAAACATTAGAAGAAAAAAATATTTAATAAACTTCTATTCCTCGTTGAGGAAGTTTAATTAAAAGTGTCATCCAGAAGAACACATTACATGTTTTGATCTTAAATATTTTATTTATGAGAAAATTTCTATTTATGTAGAATTTTGTTAGGAGATAAAAAGCACCTCAAGGTAGTAGAGTTAATATATTAAGTATTAGAAATTGTGATTTCATCACTTCGAATTGCTCTCCTTTAAAACTTTGCTAGCCTGTGCACTAAGGGGTGGGCTAAACGTTTTATAGAATCATATACATCCCTCTTTGCATTCCGTTTTTGAAATAATAATTCAACTTATTCTATATTACCACGTTTAAAGGTCACAGAGAATTGCTGCCTCTTCCTTAACGGAAGCACTGCTAATAAAAACATGCATAGTCTTCCATCTCCCTCCCACAATGAAACATGATATCTCTCTTTAAAAATACTATGAACTTGCAACAAGGCACCATGGATATACTAAAGACTATCTTTATTATTGAGTTTAAACCTAGAAAAGCTGAATCTATCATAAACTACTATCAATAAATTTTTGCAATCTCCAAACTATCATCATCATCATCATTCATCCAGGTTTGAGGTTCTGGATATAGGTCTCCTCTAATTCTCTCAATCTGTTCCTGTTCAGTGCTGTCCGTCTCCATGCCAAACCTGCGTGTCTTTTCAGATCGTCGATCCATCTCATCTGGGGTCTTCCTCTTTTGCGTTTGCCGTCATAGAGTCGTCAGCTTTGTATACGATGATGCCAAACTATACCTTACGATATATGGCATATTTTAATTTTCTGTATCAAAGGAAAAAAAACGATTTCTTAAATACCTAGCCACTTATAAGTCTACCTGGCAACTCCAAGCACCAAATGGATTAAGGCCATTTGAAGCACCTTACTTTATAGATCTTTCAAAAATATTTAGTTGATCATGCCTTCTCTCGTATACATGAATTTAGGAACTTAAACAACACAATTCAGTAGGTCCAAAGAAAAGACATGAGATACATTGAAATTAGAATTTACTACACCTATACAAAGTTTTTTACAAAATTAAGAAAACATGAGTCCATTTAAGTAAAAATCCCAAGCTGAATAATTAATGTTGCTGGCTTGCGTATGGTCTAATAAATTGGCTCCTTAAACTCATTTATTACTTAATTATTTTATTTAAGGCATGCACCTATGTCGCTCCTTTCACGCTTTCCAAAGGACACTAAAGTAAAAGGATATTATCGAAACGTGTTATTAAACCACTACAGCGAGACAAGAACGTAACTCGCTGGATTTTACCGTAATTAATTGGAGCAGTAGAATTATATCGTGTAATGTGACCAATATATCATCCCTAGGTGTGCCTTCATTTCGAAATGTGTTCAATATTTAAAGAAATCCCCTATGGTCATGGGCTATGCTCCATTTTTATCTGAATGGTGAATCTCAGAAAAAAAATCGGTAGCAAAAATGGTGAATACAAATTTTGACAGCAGAGCGAGAGATTAACTTTAACTTTCATTCGCAATCAACTAGTATACCTTCATCTTCTGACCGTTACAAATTAACGGACAGAGTGGAGGTAGGCAGATAATTGGAGTACCTTCTACCCCGCTGCTCTATATTTTGTGGCATGGTAGTAGTTTCGCCACTGCAATTCGAGTTAAAAATTGATTAGACGCCATAGAGGAGTATTCTAACTTGGGAAAAAATGGGTGATTAAATATTATTTCCATTTTGAAACCTATATCAGAAATTAATTTTGGATGAAGTGCCTCATGATATAAATTATATTCGGCCCTGTCTCGAAAAATAGTAAATACGTAGTATGTTCGAATCGGTCGCGAATCGGTCATATATTTCAAAGCAAAACACATCCAACTCTGCGCCTTAAGCGTCGCGCAAACCAGAGCGGTGGCGGGCGTGGTGCCGGTCGCGGTGGCGGTGGCGGTAAAATACTGTACGTGTATTTGCCAGATCGCTTCTGTTTGCGGACTTTAATTAACTTACACGCACAGTATTTTACCGCCACCGCCACCGCGACCGCCACCGCACCCGCCACCGCTCTGGTTTGCACGACGCTTTAGTCTTCGTTGATATGCGAAGGGTCATGTTCAGTCTGCTGTCGGCCGTACCCTATAGTGAATTATCCCGGCAATCGAAAAATCAATAATTACTCAAAATTATTTTATGACAAAATTGGCTATAAAGTGTGTTTGTTTTTTAGTTCATATATAAAATATAGATTTTAACCCATGATGATTGGTTATTAAATGTGCCCAATACCATTTCAATTTGGCGTTTTATTATTGATATTGAGAGAAGTGCCTTAATGCCTTCGAATCTGTCTCGTGTATTTATTTAGGATTTAAATATAATTCGTTGCACATGACTATTTCAATTCCATTAGAGAAACGTCAAAAATTAATAAATATATTAAAAGATTTTAAAAAACGACGGTTGAAAAGGAAATATTGTCAGATACATCTACTACGGCTTGGGAAATTTATTGCGATAATAAAACTTCACATGATTTTTGGTCAGTAAAAGAGAAAAATAATCATGAAGTTTTCACGGAACTGAAGTCTTTTGCAGAAAATTTAACAAAATGATTAATTTTATGCAGAGTAGATAACGCAACAGCATTATCTTATATAAATCATACGGGAAGTGTTTAATATCCAAAACTGGCACAATCCTTAAAGAACTAGATACGCAAAAGGCATCAAGACCTGACGGAATACCTGCCATCGTGCTAAAGAACTGCGCCAACGAAATAACACCCGTCTTTTCCAGGCTTTTTTGTCTTTCTTACGGAAAAGGGATTTTCCCATCCTCGTGGATAGTCATATATGGAGTAGGACAATTGAAAACTACGAAGAGTCTCGAGCGATTGCGTTGGATATTTCAACGGCATTCGACAGAGTTTGGCATGACGGACTGCTCAACAAACTGCCGTCCTTGGTGCTGTCAGTCTCTCTCTGCAGCTGGGTGGCCAGTTTCCTTAAGAACCGATCCCTACACGTTGCAGTCGATGGACACATCTCGGACACATTCACCATCAACGCGGGCGTGCCTCAGGGCGCAATACTTTCATCAATTCTATTCCACATCTATATTAATGACCTGCTGATCGAAACGAATAATCCTGTTTACAGTTTTGCAGATGACAGTACCCTAGTCTCCCACTTTAGATCAGAAAAACCCTTACCAGCGACTGAGACTCACCACCGCAGATAGGAGCAGATTACAGCTATTAATCAAGACCTGGAGAAAGTTCAAACTTAGAGCGACCGAAATTTGGTCCAGTTCAATGCAGCAAATACCCAAGCAGCAACGTTTACCAAGAAGGCCAATACAGCGGGCCCTAACATCATTATGGCAGGATCGACGATTCCTTCATCCTCGTCAATCGGACTGCTGGGTGTCTCGGTCAACAGCAATATGTCATGGCATGACCATGTTGCTAACATCGCAAAATCAACCTGCCAGAAATAAGCTTGGTGCGCTATTTCGCCACAAAAAACTCGGCAGCAGTTGTTCTTGCTGTACAAAGCACAAATAAGACCGTGCTTAGAATATTGCTCACATATCTGGGGTGCCGCACCAAAGCACACCCTAAAGCTGCTGGTTTCCATTCAGAAGAGAGCTGTGCGTCTCGTCGGCGACCCGAAGTTGACCCGGAATCTGGATAGTCTGGAACATCGCAGACATGTGGCCGAGATGTCTCTGTTTTACAAATAATTTCACGGCAGATGGTAGCTCCTGGCAGGCAGTCACGACAGTCGGCAGGAGCGCACCAGTTTGTCGTACAACTACACTGAAAAAAAATTCTTTGATCCAAATAAAAATGGAGTTTATTCAAGCAAATATTTGTTTGCTAATGGCCAAACAAATATTTGTTTGAATAAAAAATAATATTTATTTGATTTATTTTTAAGATTTTCTTTGTTCGAAATAAATATTTATTGCGAACAAACAATATGATTTTGTAATCGTTGTTCACATCAAACAAAAATAACTTTAAAACAAATAAAATTATTTTGATTCATATACGAGAAATTATTTCGTACAAATACCCAAAACATTGGTTTAAATACCCGGCCTAATTAAAGTAAAACACAAAGCATTTGGAACAAATATAACATATATATGTTCTAAAACCTTTGTGTTTCGATTGAAATCTGAGGTATATTTGTTTCAAAAACTTTGTGTTTTAATTTAAATTGGTCGGTTATTTAAACCGAAGTTTTGGGCTTTTGTACGAAATAATTTCTTTTATTTGAATCAAATCATTTTTATTTGCACAAGCCTGTTCAATGTTTACTGTTTGTGTTGGTGATGACTTAAATAAAAAAAAGAAATTTTGGTTGTTGCTAATATGTGTTCATCTTTCTAAATGGGCTATTTATTGACATTCAGTTAGCTTAAAAAAATTAAAAACTGTTATAATTCTTAAGACGTATTTAGGTTTCACCTTTTAGCTGAAATAAACTATATGTCTCAGCTTTCTTTTAATTGCTAAAAAATCCAAAGTCCGAACCCTATCTAACCCGCCGATTTGTAAATGGTATGTCAGAACACTTAACTTTTAATTACCAAATTCATGACAGGAACAGTTGTCCACAGTAAATAATATAAATGTTTAAAAGGGATATCCAAGAAACATTTATATTCAAAGGTATTAAAGGCAAAGAACAAAACGAGTATTTCCAAAATATAAATAAAAAATATAATCAGATTATTTTGTATCTGCTTGTCACTGGTTTTGAAAGTTAATCATTTTTATAATAAAAAAAAACTATTATTATAAGCTAAAAACATCTTTTTTCTAAATACTAGATAGGAACATAAATATATTATGGGATAAGTTGTACCAAAGATATTGTATCTTTGGTTGTACTATTTATTAATTTTAACGGTAACTCACTAGTTTTTATAAAAATGACCAAAATTCTAGAGTCCATAAAAATTTTATCATATAAAAATAGTAAAAGGCAGTAATATTTTACTTAATTAAACTAATAGGACATACAACTACCTCTCCAGATCCAGTATAATGAGCTTTGCACGGAAATGGCACAAGATTTTCACCGATTCTATTGTTAGTAACGACATTAAATCGATTTCCATCAGGCTACGTAAAACTTCGATGCCATCAATATTTTGATCGAAAAATAAAACAACAATAATTGAAAAAAAAATATAATAGAAACAAAACAATTGTGACTGTTGTTCAGAATGCTATTTGAATAGCCTGCTGCATTGTTTAAAAGTATATCTTATCCATTTAACTAAAATAATTAATGTTTTGTTTTAAATACTATTAGATTTAATCGAAATAAAAAACAATTTGCTTCAAAACTGTACTTCCATGGATCAACCATTTATTTATTCAGATTGAATAAATAGGGTTTTGAAATATCTATCAATTCATATTATATTATGTAGGTACAAGAACGAAAAGGACGTCATTGAACTTGTACAACGTAAAAAGCAAAATTTCTCAATCAATATCGTACGCCAAACTGCCTCTGCGTACTGTTATATACACTATTTTAGGCGAATATCGCGTGAATTCAACTGCATTGCTAGGTAGTAACATCAGAAAACAATTTTTAATTACTAGTAAAACTCACGTCATTTTGCTTATGAGAGAACGCTTCTTTATTTATAAACGATTAATTATGTATAGCTAAGTAAATAATAATAGAAACGTAACTTACCTTGAAATGAGGGCACAAATGACCCAAGTCCCACTTAATTAATGTATTTTCCATCACAAATACTAAAAAATAGCGGTACCATGGGCGGATACACTCTATAAAATCTCCCTATAGGACGGCAGCAGAAATGAATCTGAACTGCACGAGGAGCGTATAGCGTCGATGCGGCTGCCCAACTGCTACGAGCTGAACGAGACTCGGATATTTGGTTCAATATTCGCAATCTTTAATTTAAAGCAACCCTTATTTGTTTTAAACAACGGAGAGATTTCGTATCTGTAAACCTTTAAAGCGAATAAATATGTGTTTAATATGGAAAAAAGTCTTGCTATCACAAGGCAAAGAAATAACCAAGAAAAATCAAACACGCCCAATTATTTAAATTAAAGAAATTTTGTTTAATCTAAGTATTTTTTATTTAAAGCAAATAAATAAAAAGCAAAGAAATATTTATTAAGGTTTTTTTCCACTTTTTTTAACAGTGTAGAAACACCTAGAACATCGCTTTACAAGAATTCTTTTGTCTGACGCACTGCATCACTGCGGAATTCACTTCCAGGACATCTGTTTCCCACTAATTAAAACCTACAAGTATTCAAGAACCGTGTCAATTAACACACCGATCGTCGAGCGCCATGGGATCTCCCTTTAGTGTGTGTGCCACTGCCATAAAAAACATATATAAAAACAAAAGATAATGTAAATGCTGATAGAGCATCGCGTGTGTTAATGATTGACACAGAATGGTCAATACATATCAGCTTTAAATAAAAATAGCACAGTACTAGGTCACCGAAAAGTTGATTTATTTGCATAAACAATAAATGAAAGAGATATATCTCATGGTTTAAGGAACCTGATGCCATGGTAATAAATCCGTTTACCATCCACATTTATGCTTTCCCACCATTTTCAATCATTTTAAGGAAAAATTATTAATGATCATGCGGAAGAAATTATGGTTGTTCCCAATTAGCCAGCACAGCAACGGCATCCGGTTTCTTCTATGCTTGTTTCTGAACCTATAATTCTGGAACCTAAACCAAAGGTATTGTCATTTGGCAGAATTCCACACCTGCTATCGAAGAGCTTTTCCCTGATGGGGGACGGTTTTTCGGGAAGCGCTTAAATTAGGTAAAGTATATCAGACGACTTTATGGAAACATGCATGACTCCATTTATAGTCTCGACCTGAAAAAAGTATATTTCTGGTTTGAAACTATGATGTGAGTAATGTACTTCTAAGAATTTGATACTTATTCAAGCTCAGGGTAAGCGTTGTAGAGTTTCCAACCATTCAATTTAAGAAAGGTGCTTCTTATAATTCGCTGAATACTTATAGATCTGCGTTAGCTCAATTAGCGGGCCAAGATTTAGGACAGGAGTTCAAAGATTTTTTAAGGGTGTCTCTATGCTTAGACCAAATTTACCAAAATATGAAAATACCTGGAACCCTTCACAGGTTTTAAATTATTTAGGAACATTAAAAACAATGATACTAATTTGGGAAAATTAGCTCAGCTTATTAGCTTTGGCCTCGTGGCAACATTTACAGACGTTAGCCCTTATGGACATATATCATATTTATAAATGAGATGTTGAAATAAATATAGCAATCCTTCTATGATTTCAAACATCGGCTAAAATTAAATATCAGCCATTTTTTCACTTGCCTTTCTTAACTTCTGATTCAGGCATCCATTATCTTGGAGGAACAAAAAGTCTAAATTGTTCTGCAACAGATTAAATTTTAACCAGCAAAAAGCCTTATCGAAAAGGTTTAACCATAGTCGCTGGATTAAAATCATTTTAGGAAAGAGTAGTATGGTATTGATGTAAATAAATTTTCTTCCCACAGTACCAGACATGCGATGCGGCTACGTCCACTGTTCACAGGAAAGGTCTAAATATGGATACCATTCGTCTTTCTGTGGGGTGGTCTGGAGACTTCAAGACATTTGCTCAAGTATATAACAGATTGTTAATATCAGATCTTACATTTGCGGAACTGGTTTTTACGTGTTAATTCTAGCTTTTTGTATTTAGTTAAACTTTAAGATTTAATTTAATCTTAAGTTAAAAACTTAATTATGTTCTTATCTGCTTTTCTTTTTACTTTGTTTAACTATTACCTATGTATTAAATTAATGTTACAAAATAAAAATAGTTTCGAATTTTTCTGTGAAGGCCCAAATTGTTGCGATGAACTCTAAATATCTACGTATTTACTACTTTTCAAAACGAGGCTAATTATAATCATAAGATCAAATGAACTCACCTGCGATGTTCGATCTTGATTATATGTATAAAGACCCGTCGAATAAAAATAGGATCCCAACATATCCGGAATCCCGAAATAAAATTGCAACAATTCTTCAGCTTTAAAGTCAACTAAGCTGCAGAGTTGTGGACGATAAGGTAAGCGAAGGGAGTGGGTGTATTTTGCTTTGAAATATATGACCGATTCGTAACCGATTCGCTAGAAATGAAGATATTATGTATTTATTATTTTTCTTCGACGGGGCCTTTATATAATCAAGATCGAATATCACAGGTAAGTTCGATTGTTCATATGATTAAAGAAAGACGAAGTTTTATTATATATTCTCTTAATACTATACGTATAGTTTGTTAAATGTATGGCCGTTATCTAGAGAACGGACGAGGATATTTCGTTCTTTGTACCTTAGATTTTCGCAACTTAAAGGACTTTTGCTAACCAAACCAAATCGTGTCAGCAGACCGCACCCGTAACGTTTTATAACCACGTCACGTAAAGTTGATTTGTCACATACTGCTAGAATTCCTCTATAGAAACACTCCACCTTCCTTTTAATTAACCAGTATCTAATACTAAACCTCTTTATATACTTCGTGATTATTAGCCTGCTAAAATTTCATTTACCTTATCGCCCCTTCTAAGGATTGCATTTTATAAATTAAGCACATATAAGTCAATCCCATGCTTAACTTAATTATAATACGAGCTAGTTTTTGAGCCCGTTTCAGAGCTTATTGTGTAATAGTAAGCCAGGGGATAATATAGTTTCGGTTAAACTAGATTCTTTAAACCAGGATGACTTTTCCGGATCAAAAGCAGCTAATCAGCTTTAGCTGACAGAGCAGCTAATCAGGTTTTAGTATTATCGTGGTTTGTCTTGTTTCGCGCACACCCTTCTTGAAGATTGGCTTATAGTTATAGTGATTTAGTGCTAATATTCTACTCCTAATTTATTACAAGTCATGTAAAAAATGGGTTTTATCCTAAATATACATAGGACAGCTTTCATTTTTTTAGAATGATTTAAAATAATCACGTAATAAAAATCTAGAAGTATTTGAAACCCTTTTATTTACAATATACTTATTAATTCAAAATTAATTACTTTGTCGTATATATTTTCCATTTATTTAAAAAAATGCTGTTCAACAAAAAATATGTGTAGATATGTTCTATATTGCTGTGGAGAATTCATGTTTACCTTTACAATTGATTGCCTGTGGCTCCACCAGTATTTTCAATTTCTGATAATATAGAGCCTCTTTGGCGCTGGCTCCAGGGTGTAAACAGCACAAGTGCTAGTTTAGTGACCCTAACAAAGCTTAAAAACCTAAAGGAAAACTGGAAAACAGTTGAGGTTTCGAGGAACAAATCTGTTCCCGTCGCAAGGACGAACAAATCTAAAAATGGAATGGTATTTAAATGTAAATAACAGTAAAAAGCTATCGCAAAATTGTCAAGTTTTGAATAGACTATGACAAAGTCTATTCAATACTTGACATAGTTTTGAATAGACGTCTCCCGGATTACGCAAAATGTATACTTCATTATTCTAATTTTACGTAACTCTGGGAGCACAGGCACATAAGAACTCGATCCAATTTTTCTTATCACAAAAGGCAGGTAAAATACGACTAGACTCAGGGATGACAGTAAATCGCTAAAATCTTTTCAAATAAGGCATGGCTTTAATTTGTGTGTTATATAATCAATGAGTAAACTTTACTGAAATCAAAATTCAGCTAGTAGGAAATTTAATTAAGTCATAAAACCAACGGATTACTGACAAAGGTAAAACAGACTTATTTTTCTATTAATTCGAAGGCGAGCTAATAGTTTAAAGTTGTAAATCTCTTTTCGAAGAGACTTCTGGCACGATGAAAGCCGTTAGATGCAATAAGTTGTAGACAGGTTGGCGATAATATGAGCCGTTGTGTAGTTAGATTTATTTATGTAATTTCTCAAATTGATCAGGTTAAGATCCGACAAGATAATAATATAAGAGAGCGCTCTTGGTGATACCTTATATCTAGGAAATTTATAAAAATCATAATTTTTTAGTGTAACCATAGTCATAATAATCATAATTTATTGGTACCACAAAATATACAATATTTGCACAAGCCAAATTAAAATACATACAAAAATTTAAGAGGTAAAATGTATAAAATAAATAAAAATGTAAGAATTAAAAAGTGTAAAACACACTAAAATCTAGAGATGGATCGTGATTTCACGTACCGTGATTTATCACGGCGCCTGAACTCGGAACGGTTGGTCGCCGTGACAACTTATTAAAAATCACGGTTCTCCCCGTTCGTACACTAAGGAATCTATAAGTGATAATCGCGACTGCGAACTGGCTAACCACAGAGGCGCTGCGTGACCGTGTCGATATATTTAATCGCTGCCCGCTGCCGCTAATTCGACAACATTCGACTGCTGCTATGCGTTAGTTCCGTTCTTGAAACGTTCTTTTTAGATATACCAACGACAAAATTTACAGAATAAATATATCTTTATTCTGTAGACTTTTCCAACGATCAAGTCAGAGTTCACGGTCCAGCCAGACACTTGTGGTTAAAAAATATTTGCCAAAATTCTATTAAGTTAAAAATAAAAACAAAGTAACATGTATTATTGTATCAAAGCATGCCGACGTGAAGCGAAAAACACAGCTCCTCTTTGTTAATGCTTAATGTACTCCGCTTTTTTATTAAAGGATTGACATGTGTATTACGAATCACCCCTCGGTAAACGAAAACGGCGATAATATTTTAAAGTGTCGTTTAGGAGAATTTAAATATATGCAGTAGTTGAAAAAAGCCAAAATCACGGACGTGACTGAGTCACGGGTTTTTTAGACCGTGATTTTTGGGAAACGGTCACTGATCACTACCGTGACTGAAAATTGATGTCACGCCCCATCTCTACTAAAATCCACACTATTTTAGTGCAAATAAAAGAAACACCAAAAGCACTACATTGGAACCATTATAACAGGTTAAAATCGCAACAAAATAAAATGGATAAAAATTGAATGCTTAGCCTTAAAAAAATACGTTTTTATAATAATATATACTTTTATAAATATGAGATAAGGGTAATCACAGCAGTTTTCACTACGGGTATAAAATGCGGGGCCTAATCGGAATAGAAAAGGGTAGGATAACTCTACAGTTGTCGACGGTCCATTTGAACGAATTCAGGCAATATTGTTGCCTATTGTTGACGTGTGTCGTATTTTGTGCCTGGTTAACATTTAAATAATTTCGAATGGCTTTATATGGCAAATGTCTGATAACGATGCAACTCAGGTAAAAGGATCAAAGATATATGAAAAATTACGAGGCAGGATCCGTTGAATCCCCCTTGTTGCAGAAAATAATGACTGCATTTCGATTCTGTGGGATATCCGTTATCGTACCGCGTACCAATACCACAAATTTGTAGCAGTAGACACTTCAGTACCTTTAAATTACGAGGCTGGACCCGTTGAGTCCCCCTTGTCGCAGAAATAAAGATTGGGTTGGACCCGTTGAGTCCCCCATACTGCCAGATCCTGATGATAGTGATACACGTTGCTCACATCTCGATTCGTTGATTGCATGCCAAAAAGACGAGTTATACCAGCTACAATCGCGTAACATGACCAAACACGGGTGTTATTGAGCCCTGAACATCTGACAAAATCAGCAAAGTTAAACATCACTGACGTTATTACCTGTTTCCTTAAATGGGTAGTCCGTGCATGGTTAGTTGTAATAGTTCGGTTAGTTTGGGTTAGTCTCTACATTTTATTGACTCATTTTAACATTGAATTTGTAATTTTACGGTTATATTTCTAGCTGTGTTCTTGTCTTATCATCTATTTATTTATTGACATATTGTTAAAGGCCATATTAAGCCAGAACGTATATTTCCCGAAACACCTGACCTTAAATGTTGCAAAGGCCGTATTTGGTTCGAACGTACTTACCCCGAAAGCAGTGTTGCTCTCAAATCAGCACGGATGCTCTCACATACCCAGGTCTCAACAACTATCCAGCTACACCAACAAGTATCCACCGAATGCTCCTCACAAGTGGTTAGTTTTGTAATATAAGGTAAGGTGCTATGATGAGCATCAATCTAGCAAACAGCTAGTAAGAGTAGAAGAGGTAAAATAGTAGAGTGCGTCTTATAACTTATTTTGACTTGTGTGGGCAGCTCGGGGTTACAAGCTGAAATTTTCAAAGAATGAAGGTTTTATTATATTAATTCAAAATCCGAAGGTAATAAAAAATCATAGCGGGCAAAAGGGCAGTATACCTAAAAATCGAGATATGAACGTGTAGGATATCAAATTATGAATGTTTTCATATAAAATTCATCTACATTTTTGTAAAAATTATATTTTTTATTATTGCTTGAAATATGCAGATTACATTGGCTCTTACTGCAAAATAAATCAAAAATTTCCTTCGAACCTGGGCAAAATCTGATTGAAATATACTTATTCTGGCATTCTCTCCGAAATGAAGGCTCAAATTAAAAATTTTTATTCTTGCAAAAAGTTTGCCTTAAGTATTTAGAATACATAGGCATAGCCTAAAGAAAACTATAGCTGCGACACTTAAGCGCGGCACCTTTGAGAAGCGAGGACCAACTTTATCACTATGTAGTGGGGAGGAAATAAATAAATCTAACTTGACGTCAACCCCCCGGCAATCATTAGTGAAGTGAGCCGTACTTTTTTTTTTTTTTTTTTTTGGTAAGGTGGAGGAACCGCTTTATCGCACCCTCCCGGCAACAAGGAGGGTAGTGTGGGTCTCTCCCTACACATATTCTATGTAGGAAACTACCCACCAAACCTACCACCGCTCTGAACAGGGCGACTGTCTTTGCCCTGTTCCATACGCTTACAGGCGTCTGCCTTTTTAAGCGTTGCCTTAGGTTTTGATTGTCCATATCTTGCCGCTACTGCTGGCGCCTCTCTCTTTTTTGTCTTTTTGTGTAATGGTTTAGTTTGTCAATTTATTTTCTGTTCTTGTAAACCCCTGAGGAGCTTTTAACTAATGTTCCTATTTGTTATCGGTTGCGCTATTGTTTTCCTTTGGTTGATTTGTTTGTCTTATGTTCAGTTTACATTATTTAGTGAGGTTTTCTAAAATAAGGATTGTGTCCTTAGTCCTCTTGTAGTTCTTTTTGCAGAAATCATTTCGTGGTTCGTAGTCCAAGAGCCATTTGAAGTCAGGACATTCGTGTGTTTCTAAAACTTTGAAAAAGGTTACCGCTTTTTTATGCAGGTGCTTCATTATTGTGGTCCAGTTTACATTTTTCTGAATGTCACAGTTTCTCATGAACCAGGGAGCATCAACTGCACATCTTATCAAGATGTTATCGAGACTAATAATCTTTTTCAAGTAAGTGTTTGCGGCCATGCACCAGCATGAAGATCCATATCCTATCTGCGCCCTGAGTATAGCATGTAAGATGATGATTTTTGTTTTAATTTCTAATTTGCTTTTCCTGCCAACCGAGGAGTATAGCCTGAGCCATGCTGCTCTTACCTTCTTGATTGCAGTGTTAATATGTTTAACCCAGTTTAGTTTGGAGTCCAAGATCATCCCCAAATATCTTACATCATTTTTCCATGGTAGTTCATCATCAAGAAGTTTTAGTCTCTTATCTGTCTTCAATAGTCTTTTCTGGAATATTATTGCTTGAGTTTTTTCAGGATTTATTTTAATCTTATTTCTATTTGCCCAATTTGTGTAAGCATTTAGGTGAGCTTGTAGGTGTTTGACAATGCAGCTTGCATTTCTGCCTCGAAATAAAAAGGCTGTGTCATCAGCGTATGTCGCTGAGCCGTACTAAAATTTTTTGGGACGTTATATACTAAAATTGTTACTCTCCCCTATTATTTTATTTAAACTTTCATCACAAAATATATGATTTATAAAATACTGTTTATTTCGAGTAGAGAATAACCATTTTTTTTTTGATCCAAAAAGCTGCATAAAGAGAGCCGGATATTTATTTAAACATTACACCTGAAAGAAATAGTTAAAAATGTCTTTTGAAGTGAAATTAAGAATGGCGAATGTAGATTACTTGTAGTAAGTACAGCATTCTTGAATGCTGAATATAACTATAATAGAATATAAGCTCCAAGTTAATCTTTAAATATCAACAAGATCTATACACAACAAAAGTTTTTTATAAGAGATTTTATTTTGCACAAGTAGTTACGGTTTTAGACGAACTTGTGAAGATCTGCAATAATAATTTTGAATATTTTGATTTATCTAGTTTTTCTCTTCTAAGCTAAAAAAAGATCTTATATAAGTACATAATTTTGTTTTATATAGATTCTTAGCAACCTGCAAAATTTTATAAACGTATTATGTACGATTTGCATATTTTTTCGTAACAGCTTTTTCATTTTATTCGCTAGATAAAAATATTGTCAAGATGGTGAGATGAAAGTAAATTTTTGATCTGGTTATAGTTCACGAACTAGTTTATCCATGAAGTGCACAATTACGCTAAATCGGAGCAACCTGTACCGTGCGTTCAATTTATCTTGATAACATTTTGATTCGCTGTAACTTTTTTGTTTTTAAAGATATCAAGTTAAACAAAAAAGCAAAATGTAGGGTTGGTATCCAAATTTTTTTCTACGTTACATATAAAATAAAACACTAACGATTTTCTGACATATCAGCCTACTCTATATTTTTTAAATAGAACACCCTGTATATTACTAAATTTTTGGAATCTCTGGAGAAATCTAAACACATTTCGTGTATAATATCTTATACCTATCTTTCTTTAGGTGTTTACGAAATATTGACAGTTGAAAGTCGTGCAATTTGACAATTTGATAGGCTTTGAAATCTAAACCGCATGAGAGCAAAGAAAACGGTTTGCATATTCCTGTCTTAGGTTTTCATGAGCTATCAAATGACAGTAACTTTGAATTTAACCCGCGAATAAAATTGACCGGAACTTTTAAACCTCCGGTTAAATTGAAAGCCACTGTCATTCGATAACTTATGAAAACCTAAGATAGAGATGTGCAAACCGTTTTCTTTGATCTCGTGCGGTTTAGAGCCTGTCAAAATGCCCGACTTTCAACTGTCAATATTTCGTAAACAGCTAAAGATAGGTATAGGATATTATACACGACATGTGTTTTGATTTCACTAGAGAGTCCAAAAATGTAGTAATATACAGGGTGTTCTATTTAAAAAATATATAAATTAGGCTTTTATGTCAGGAAATTATTGGTGTTTGTTTTATATGTAATCTAGAAAAAACTTGGCTACCAACCCTACATTTTGCTTTTTTGTTTACCTTGGTATCTTTAAAACCAAAAAAGGTACAGCGAATAAAAATGATATCAAGGTGCTGATCAAATATGAAATAATGGATATATGTGGATAACGATCGACTTTTGCGAAAAACAACCAGCAAAAACAATGTTTTTGAGACTTACGCCTTTATGGTAGAATACGAATTGTTTATTGTCAAACGAAATGTTTTGCACTTTCTTATCTTCCACATAACCACAACCTGGAAAATACTCCCCACCAAACCGAAAATTTCGTATATCTAGATAATTACTAAATAACTAAGATAATAAGATGCAAATCGTTTCGCGCTAAGTTAAACAGATCAAATTCTTTAAATGGAAAGGAGGCTATTCGACGTGCTATATGAAATTTATCTAGAATTTTTAGAAGAATTCCAAAAACGGAAAATATGTCCCGCTCTTTTGAGACCTTTTATATTGAAATATAATTCAATTATATTATCAAACTGAAATCAACATGGCTAAATGATGAAATGGTTGTAAGACTAATAAAAAAATTAAAAACATGTTATTTCTATAAAATGTGTATACATATGAAGGGTACAGGGGAAAAATGATCTAAGCGCCATTTCCATAGGAAACTTTTTTATTATTGACTTCACAGAAAAATTTTTTCTTGATAAAAGTTGGTGTTTGAAAAAAAACTAATTTTGACAATGCTAAATTAAAGATAAGTTATACAGGATACTCAATAAATACAAAAATGATGGTTGAAAAATCAAAAACTTTGGAATATCGGAAAACCTTCTACAGAAAAATAAAGCTCGTATTAAGATAAAATAAAAGTCAAATACCATTTTTTCCAAAAGTGAACCGCACCGTTGCGGAGAAAATCCATTTCAATTACTGAAAAAACCCGCTTTTTCTTAATTTTGTCCTTATTTTTTTCAGCAACGATGCACTTTTGGAAAAAATGGTATTTGACTTTTATGTTTACCATAATAGAAGCTTTATCTTTATTGTAGACGCTTTTCCGATATACCTAAGTTTTTGTTTTTTAACCACCATTTTTGTATTTTTTAAGTACCCTGTAATACTTAGTCTTAATTGAACATTGTCAAAATTAGTTTTTTTCCAAGCACCAACTTTTATCAAGAATAAAATTTTCTGTGAAATCAATAATAAAAGTTTCCTATGGAAATGGCGCTTAGATCGTTTTTCCCCTGTACCCTTCGTATATATTTTATGAATGTTTACATATTATTAATTTTCGATTATTTTTGGGCACTTTAAAGTTTGTAATTTATGACACGTTTTAGTCCGTTTTGGTGCTTTTAGTTAGTTTGGGTTAGTTCAATCAGCTTTCGTTTAGTTTTAATTTATTTTAGTCATTTGAACCCGGTTCCGATACATTATAACCAATTTTAATATTGTTGGTTAGTTTTGGTTAGCCGCCAAAACTGTGTGGTTCAATCAACTATCGATTACTTTCGGTTCCGATACGTTATTACCAATTTTAGTGTTTAGGATAGTCGCCAAAATTGAATTGATCTGGGTTAGTTTTAACTTACTTAATATTATTTTTAAGCTATTCCGATACGTTTTAGCCCGGTTTGGTACTTTTAGTTACTTTTGGTTTGTTTTGGTTAGTCTTTCAATCAAATTTTGGTTACTTTCAGTTTATTTTAGTTATCGAATTAAGTTAGTCGTCAAAATTCGCTTAATTTTGGTTAGTTTCAACTTATTTTAATATTTTTAATCTGTTACGATACGTTTTAGCCCTTTTTGATGCTATTGGTTAGTTTTGGTTAGTCGTTCAATCGACTTTAAGTTAATTTCAGTTAGTTTTAATTTAGTTTAGTAATTTGAATCGGTTCGGATACGTTATAACCAATTTAAATGTTTTTAATTAATTTAGGTTAGTCGCCAAAATTCGGTTAATTTGGGTTAGTTTCAACTTACTTTAATAATTTTAATCTGTTACGACTTGTTTTAGCCCTTTTGGTGCTTTTGGTTACTTTTGGTTAGTCGTTCAATCGACTTTCGGTTAATTTCAGTTAGTTTTAATTTATTTAAATCATATGAACCGGTTCCGATACGTTATAACCAATTTTAAAGTTTTTGATTACTTTCGGTTAGTCGCCAAAATTCGGCTAATTTGGGTTAGTTTTAACTTACTTTCTTTCAATCAACTTATATATAACCAATTTTAATGTCTTTGGTTACTTGCCAATATTCGGTTAATTTGGGTGAGTTTTAATTTACTTTAACATTTTTAATCTGTTCCGATACGTTTTAGTCCGTTTTTGTGCTATTAGTTACTTTTGTTTTGTCATTCAATCACCTTTGAATCGGTTCCTATACGTTATAAGCAAATTTAATATTTTTGGTTAGTCGCTTAAATTCCTTTCGTTTTGGTTAGTTTTAACTTACTTTAATTTTTGTAACCTATTACGATAGGTACGTTTTAGCCTGTTTTGGAGCTTATGGTTACTTTTGGCTAGCTTTGGTTAGCCGTTCAATTAACTTTCGGTTGGTTTCAGTTAGTTCCAATTTATTTTAGTCATTTGAACCGATTCCGATACCTTATGATCAAATTTAAGTTTAAATAAACAAACTTACTAGCTGCTTAATTCTGCCGTTCTTTTCCCATTTTAACACATAAACATTAACTTATTTATATAACATACAAACAAAACAATATATACGCATAACGTCTATTTACCCAAACAACTAATTTTTTTCTATTTTAATTCCTATGAAAATTTATTGCACTCCGGCCCAGGTAAGCGCGTATGATTGGCATCGAGTTCCCACTGCGTGGTGTCCTTCCTTCACTGAGCTTCACGGAGAAAATTTGATTCCATACCCCACTAAACGAGCCGAGTGTCGCGGCTATAGTTTTCTTTAGGCTATGACATAGGTGCATGAATAAATAAATAATTTTTTCTCAAATGGTAATGGAAAAATAGAAGTAAATGTAAAAAAGTAATTTTCTTCTAGGCGCGACCGTACTATCTCGCGCTTCCCGAGTACTCTCGTGTCTCACTTTTCTTCATAGCTTCCTCTCTCTCGCGCCTATAGTACAATACAATAAGTGCTTTTACACCATTAGTGGTTAGAATACTAATAATAATAATAGCTATTATTAGTTATTGAATAAAGTCAATGAAGACATGAAGCTTTTAGTTTAAGACACATTTTCGATTATACTGAAATTTATTTTTCCTATACGCTGATGGTAATAAAGTAGTAGAAAAAATCATATACTTAATGCAACTGCTATTAAAAAAGAACTAGCTTTTATTCAGAATAGAATAACTCGAAATGTAAAATAAAATCTTTATAATATTAAAATATATTTATCTTCAGTGTCTGTATCTTCTTCAGGAATAGACATATTGACTTCAATATTGTCTTCCAGTAATTTTGTTGCATGATCCTATCCAACCTATTTAATTTCTTCTACGTCTACAAGCTTGCTTCCATACAATCTAATAAAAAATTATTTGATTAAGTTTTATTATGTACCTATTTAATCTAATAGTAATTTACCTTTTTTTACATCCACATGCAATAAATACTTTTACATCCGAAGGAAATGCTGGTGTTGTTAGAATTGGGGATAATTTGGATATCACCTGCCTCCTCAAATTTCCATCCGCATTCTGTCACGTCTGGTAATAGGGCATTTGGTTTTAAGAAACTGAAGCACACCTTAATTTGATAATGTGCTCTCATATTGCGAAATTTTAAATTAATTTTTATAGGGGCTAGTTTTTTTCAATCAGCGATGAAGAGGCAATAGTGTCCTGAAAATAGTAATAGACGAAATGTTTGGATATGTTGAAAATAATTTTCTGATAAATTTCTCTATGTTATTGAACATGCCATCTAAAAATTCCTGGACCCAATACCGTCTAAATAATCGGAATAATTTAGATAAATTTTCCAACATTTTATTTTTCCAAATCCTGAAAACTGGCCGGTTGTATGACAACCCGTTAGAGCATGAAATGCAAGTAATTTTTTTGGCAGTTTTTTTTCTAGGTTGATGTCATGAACGGCCACATATCGCACCGAATTTCCTGTTCCACATTTACCCCAAATTCTCTAGAAATATATATTTTTAATATGTACCATAAGTACAAGTACATCAGCTCATTGGAGTTCACTATGCATGTCACCTAATGCATACAATGTTTAGCAGAGAGTATAATGCAACAAAATCCTAGTATCAGCTTCTTCGTGACTATAGAGGATAGTAATTTGTTATCAATTGGTTCGCAATTTGTTTTCTTATCAAGTGGGGGATCACTATAGTTGCGAACTTGAAATTCGTTTTATGAGAGTGCTCATTCAGATAAAAGAAGAAGAAATTAAATAGGTTGCATAGGATCATGCAAAAAAATACTGGAAGGCAATATTGAAGTCATTGTGTCTATCCCCGAAGAAGAAGAAGATACAGACACTGAAGATAAATAGATTTTGTTATTATAAAGATTTTTTACATTTTCAGTTTTTCTATTCTGAATAAAAGCTAGTCTTTTTTTAATAGCAGTTGCATTAAGTATATGATTTTTTTTTCTACTTCTTTATTAGCTAGCAGCGTATAGGAAAAATAAATTTCAGTATAATCGAAAGTGTCTTCATTGACTTTATTCAATTGATAATAGCTATAATTATTATTACTAGGTAGTCTAACCCGTAATGGTCTAAAAGCACTTATTGTACTGTATAATAGGCGCGAGAGAGAGGAAGCTATAAAGAAAAGTGAGATACGAGAGTACTCGGGAAGCGCGAGATCAGACGGTCGCGCCTAGAAGAAAAATACTTTTTTACATTTAATTCTATCTTTCCATTATCATTTATGCATTTTAAATACTTAAGGCAAACTTTTGCAAGAATATATTTTTTTGATTTGAACCTTCATTTCGGAGAGAATACGAGGTGAATACAAAAATGAGTATATTTCAATTAAATTTTTCCCAGGTTGGGAGGGAGATATTTAAATTTTTTGATTTATTTCGCCGTAAGGGCCAATGTAATCTGCATATCTCAAGCAATGATAAAAAATATAATTCGTACAGAAAAGTAGATGAATTTTATATAAAAACATTCATAATTTAATATGCTAGACGTTCATATAATAATCTCGATTTTTAGGTATACTGCCCTTTTGCCCGTTATGATTTTTAGTAACTTTGGATTTTGAATTAATATAATAAAACCTTCATTCTGTGAAAATTTCAGCTTTTAACCCCGAGGTGCCCACAAAAATCATTTATATAAGGCTTTTACTGCGTTGGGCACTCTACTAAAATTAAAACCCTAAAAATATAAAACGTCTAAAACACTAAACACAATTCATTGGCTGTACCTGTGGCCAGTGCAGCAGTTCAATACAAAACCCACCGTTAATTATTAATTACTTGACCTTAATTACTTCAGCGAAAGGAAAGTTCATTGGCACAATCCCCAGTCAGCAAGATAAAGCTTTATTAAACCAGTAAACCCTTCATTTAATCTTGCAATAATATAAAAAATATATAATATGATAATATAAGACATTGATAACCCCCAAAATGAGCACATCATTTTCTTTTTAATACTTTAGAATTAAATTTGGTGAAGCGACTCAAAATATGTCTACACAGGCATTTTGAACAATGGAACGAAGCCCAGTACAGTACGAATAGCAAAATTACTATAAATTATGAAAATATTCGGTAGGTTATATCTAAAAGACATTTATAATTTAACTAAAGCTTTAAAATTATGTTTTAGATAGAAGTTTGATTAAATCGGTCAAATCAGAGAGTAATCTGATGGAAAAATTCTAATTTACAAATTGTTAGATTATACATAATAATATTTAAGTTCAATTTGAGATATTAAAACCACTTTGCAACTAGAACATAATATAATTTAATGGTATTTAGCGATTATAGATTATTTTAAGATAAAATATAAGTTTTTTCTTTAGGAATATTATATTCATGAATACATCCATTAAATGCTTTTAAATATTCACCTCAATTCAAGGTGTTCTAACGAGGGTTTTATAGGTATGATTAACCTCTATTCCATGTGACTTTTCCAGTCTGGCAGATAAAAATCCTTCAATGAAGAAATTGGATTTATTGCTATTAATTCATCAAAAATTCAGACATACAACCAAAGATAAGATGTACAAGAAGCTATTTGTGTAGTCTTGGCTCAAAATCCACTCAAGATGGTCTGAAAAATTCCAGATACGAGCTATCGACCGGTTCTACCCAACGACCGTAGAAAAGTGACATGGTCGTGGCCCATCCACCTCGAATAAATGTCCCTTTAAAAAAACTTCAAAAGCATACTAAACTGCCTAGTAGTAAACCAGTACTAGGTAGCGTGCAATTTTTCACATTTAAATACCTACGTATTTCGAGACCAAACAAGAAAAAAGCAATAGATGATCCGATCCAAACCGGCTAACATCTATGCGAACCATAATCAAGAATAATTTATTAAATTAATAAATTGTAACAATGATTCCAGTATAATTAGACGACGAAATAGTAACGTCATTTTGGACAACGCGGCGTCACTCCATCTTACGCGCGTCGCATGAATCACTGCTTGGGGTTGATAACGCTAAAGCAGGTACCAGGCTGGGAATTTACTGAATTCAACAGCTACAATAGATGGCGCAGTGATGTCGAAACTCGAAAACACTCTGGCAATGTACGAAATATAAACCAAATTTAAGTTAATTTTAAATATAAGAAATTTGAAATTTTACACGTTATAGTCAGCATTTTTTATACATATCTTTAAAATAGGATACATTTCTCTGAAGAGGCCAGAGTTTAAGACTTGATTTTCCGGGGTTGTTTCTTTCTGTTTAATACCCTAATGATAGTTAATTTCTACTTTAGCTTATTGTACGCCTAAAGATTTTTTTATTATCAGAACCGATTATTTGAATAACGCTTTAAATTATATTTTTTCAATTTCGCCGGTATTTTAGCGTGTTGTGACCTCGGTATTGCTGGTTGATATTACGTCCCATAACCGGAACATGATCATGTTATAGGTAAATTGGGAACTATCAGTTTATGGCATAATTTCATTCACTCTACTTAATATATCACATGTATTTATTAATTACCTAATGCCTATTTTACTTGCCACGTAATGGGTGAGTTATTTTACGTATCTCGTCTTCGTATTCTTATAGCAACCCTCCTGCATCCACTCCTGGACATAGGCCACCCCTTGCTGTATCCATTCGGATCGGTTCAGTGCGATCTGGTGCCATTTTCTTCCCGCTATCTCTCTTATATCGTCAATCCATCGTTTCTGTGGACGACCAGTACTTCTTTTATGTTGCCTTGACGCCACTGTGTTATATGTCTTGTTCATCCGTCATTGTCCTGTCGTGCCACATGCCACACCCAACGCCGTTTCTGATGTGCGATATGCTCTGTAACATCGTCGACTTTTGTTCTTTTTCTAATTTCCTCGTTCTGTATATGATCCCTTAGGCTTACCCCTAACATAGTTCTTTCGATTGCTCGTTGTGTTGTTCTTAGTCTATTCGCGCCTTTAACTGTGAGAGTCATTGTTTCCATATCATAGGTCAAGACTGGCAAAATACATGTGTTGAAGACCCTCTTTTTTAGGTTGATAGGAAGTGTTGGATTTCTTAAGGTTGTTCCCAATTTTCCTACAGCAGCCCATGTTAGTCGAATACGCCTTCTTATTTCAGCTGTTTGATTTTCTTTACCCAGTGTTATGGTGTGTCCTAAATATATGTATTCGTTGACTTTTTCTATTTGTTGGCCTTCTAAATGTACGTCGCCGGGATCTGGAGTCAACAGTTTGGTTTTATCGATGTTCATTTTTAAACCGATTTCTCCGACTCTCTCTTTAAGTCTGCCAACATTTCGATAAGTTTTTCCTTCTTACCGCTGATTAAAACTATGTCGTCGGCGAAGCGTAAATTGCTCAGATATCTACCATCCACGCGCAGGCCCTTTCTGTCCCAATCTAGTTTTCTGAATACGTCCTCCAATGCGAGGGTAAATAACTCAGGCGATATTGTGTCTCCTTGTCGGACGCCTCTGTTAATTGGTATTCGATTGGTTGTTACATCTTCTTGCACTTTAACTGTGATGGTCGCCTCTTTGTATATGTTCTTAAGTAGATTAGTATACCTTGAGTCTATTCGAGCATTATTCAACCCTCGGATTATCGCCCAAAGCTCAACAGAATCAAAAGCCTTGTTAAAATCTATAAAAGCGAGATGGAGCGGCGTATTGTACTCGCTACATTTTTCTATAAGAGTCCGCAGCATTTGAAGTTGCTCTACAGTGCTATGTCCCTTGCGAAAACCAGCCTGATCACTCGATTGATATTCATCTAGTTTGCGCGTAAGCCTGTTTGTAAGAATCTTGGTAAGGAGCTTATAAGGATGGGGCAATAAGCTTATTGGGCGAAAGTTGCTGAGATTTAATTTGTCTCCCTTTTTGTGTAACAAGATGACTTGGGCATTTTGCCATGTTTTTGGAATATTACCAATGTGAAGACATTTGTTCATTAAGATTTTCATGGATTCTATTGTGGTTGTGCCTCCCATTTTTATCATTTCACTAGTGATTTTATCTTCACCAGGAGCTCGACCATTTTTTAGTTGGCTTAGGGCTTTTTCAATTTCGGTGGAGTTTATGTCAGTGATTTCTTCTGAGCCGACGTTCATGATCTTACATTGAGTATTAGCGTTCCCTAGTTCCGGTGCAATTGATGAGTATAGATCTTTATAATATTCTTCGATTATATTTACTATTTCATCACTTTCGTATTTTACCTCGCCGTCTTTGTTTTCCATTTGATAAATGCGTGCTTGTCCATTTTTATCAAGTGATTTCAGCACTCTCATATTTTTGTTGTTTTCTATTACGGACTCTATCATGCTGTTGTTGTGATCCCTTATGTCTCTCCTTAAACTTCTTTTAACTTTTATGTTAAGTTCTCTATAGCTGGGGTCACTTCTATGTGTGTTTCTTCTTATATTCATGAGGTCTCTTATTTCTTTTTCAATCTTACTGCATTTTGGTTTTTCCCTTGAACAGATCTGTTTTGTCGCTGTCTGTATGCTGTTTCTTAGTTTTTGCTCAAATTCATCCAAGTTCATTTCGGTCATCTGGGCAATAGAAGGGAGTTTACTTATAATGTCCCTTTGATAGGTGTCAACATTTTGTTGAAGCTCCAGAATTGTTGAAAATCTTTTTTGGTAGATTAGTTTCTTCCTTTCTGTTCCAAGGTTAACTTTGATTCTTGCCCTTACCAGTTTATGGTCGCTGCCTGTTTTGAATCTAATTAATGCTGAAACATCGGTTATTATGTACCTTTTATTTGTTATTATAAAGTCAATTTCGTTTTTCGTTTTTGAGTCTGGGCTTCTCCAGGTCCATCTTCGGTTAGCTGGCTTTTTGAAAAAAGAGTTCATGCAGAAAAGATTTTCTGTTTGGAGATAGTTAATTAACGTTTCACCTCTTTCATTTGGGGCGCCTAGTCCAAATTTTCCTCTGTTCGGAATATTGTCTGTGTTCGTATCTCCTATTTTGGAATTACAGTCGCCCATTATTATAACAAAGTGCGTCTTTTCAGTTTTTCTTGCTGTGGTTGTATCATCATAAAGTTGATCTTTTTGCTGTTCTTCTGCTGTACTTGTGGGGGCATACACTTGGATTATCTGCAGCTTATATCTTTCTGATAAATTGACGATTATAAAGATGACCCTGTCGGAAATTGATTTCATTTTGATTACTTGATTTTTAAACCTTTATGACCTAGCTCTTCTTCCAGCTCTTCCATGCGGTCTTCAGTTCTTAGTGTTCTGATATTGTAAGTGCCAATTGACAGATTTATGATCTTTAAAGGGGGTTTAAGTGCTTGCGAATTTTTGCCTCCCCCAGATTCCATGAGGCTGACCTTATCAAAGGTGTGGGATTTTTGTTTACCCACCTGTGGACCCGTTCCGTTTGTTTTGAAATTCGCCATAGGGGGATAATTTTGCCTTAAGTCTTCCGCGCTGGCCAGACGAGTTGGAAAACTATAATTTTCAGCCGCTCCTAACCTGGAGATCAGACGCTGTGAAGTACCGCTCCTGACCTGGCGATCCGACGTGTCCTGTGCCAGTTTTGGTCCGCCCCGGGTATTTGATTTCCCCGGCACCACTCATATCTGAGAGCATTCCCCTATCCGCCACCTGGCGAGGCGCCCGATAGGAGACTGGCAACTACGCACGTATCACGATTGGTTAACGTTTAGGTCTTAATAGTTAGTTTTTCTATTACTTAACACAACAGATACTTAATTTCGTGTAGTAATTAGCTAAATTTTTTCTATTTACTTTGATTGGATATCTAAGTCAACCTTTACTTTGTATCCTTAATTGAATTAGAAGTAATTTTGTACTACATCAGCATTGGACTGACATATTAATTAAATTTTCTCTGTTTACAATAACTGAAGAAGTGACAATGATAAGTGGATACCAGTCAAAAATAGACTGACAATGTTTACAAATGATTGAAAAATAAAGTTATATGAAAAATTACAAAACTGGGTAAGTGAATTTTATGCCCCATTTGCAACTTATTCTTTTTTCAGGATCACATTCGGTGGTAATCACATTTTGAACACGTGATCTTAATTTTGCAAAAGGAAAATTAAAATTAGTACAAAAAAATCTTACTAATAAGTAACTCCAGGTTACACTTTTTCTTTGTTTTTTGATTTTGTGGTTCATACTTGAGTTAATTGAATAAATTTAGACTCGCCTGATTGTCCTCTTCTATCAACAGGTAGTTTGTCAGATCTAATAATTTTATGTTTATGCAGTCTATATATTATATATTGTTTCTCTTTCTTTAATAGAATAAAAAAATAAGCATAAAAAATACAATAGAGTAAAGCAAAATCTACTTACCTTGTAATGAAATGCAGATGTTCTCAATTTGGCATGGATACATGCTTCGCATCACTATTTCGTCTAAAAAAAATAAGAAATAGACATCCTGAATTTTTTTTCTCATAGGTTATTAAAATCTTAAATAAAAATTGATCAGTGTTACGTGTATTGACATCCCTTGTCATAATTTCGAAAAAATTTTCTCTCTTTGTGCCTTCCAGCTTTTTTGGTTTTGTATTTTTTTTTCGGCATCATTTCTACTTCATCATTTGCAGACGAACCATTACTATCACTTTTGACAATCTCAGTATAATCAGAATCTTTCAAATTATCGTCCGAATTTATTCCGGCCCTCTTGTAAGACAACTTTAGCACACTGACTTTGACAAACAACAAACAAACAGAATAATAAAAACGTTGAGTATGTTAAGCATATAAGTGTGGTCGTTATCCATTCCTTATGGCAACTGGCGATGCCGGGTCGGATTTAAAAGAAGATCCAATTTATCGGAGGATTTACGTTTCCTTTTCATACCCAACGATAGAGCGTTTCATTAAAAGCGGGCGCCGGTAGCGACCGGCGCGCCGCCGGTCACTATCCACTTATTATGCTCAGGTTTTCAATTATTGTTGTGCTGCATGTATTACTTTAAGTGAAGTAAATTATGCAAAGTATTTACAAAAGTAATTAGTGACATCTTTTAAATAAATTCAATATGTGCAAAATATTGGAGGATATGCTTTAACTTCTTTTACATTTTCAAAGCTAAAATAATAGCTTCAATCCTGCTATCTCGGTTTAGCTCAGTTTCAGCCATTATTCTAATTCTACCTAAAGCGGAAAATTGATCATATTTAATTTTTGGTTAATATTTTGCGTAAAAGGTGGATAATAGAAAATAAAATAAAACGATATACCGCCATGAGATAATTAAAAAAGAAAATGAATATTTAGCGACGCCGTAATACCCGTAATAAAATTTATTATGGTAGCTTTTTCACTTTTATGGCTGCTTACTAATGTACTATTGTCTTACAACTGTGAGCAATATAAAATACATTTCAAAGCAAATGCATTTTTTTTTAAATATCTATACTATGAATTAGTTGAATGATTATAATTATCTTAGTTACAGTAATTAAAATAAAACGTCTAAACAGCTTGGACGAGATAGAGGTGCCTGAGTGGGGGGCGAGAGGTGGGGAAGGCCAAATTTATCAAAATTCTAATAGTGGCTCAGAAAATCTTTTTTTTTTATTTATTTTACTGAAAAATATTAGAAAATATTGCAACCTGGGGCGTATATTGTTCTTATGGATAAATGTACCTGGGGTATCTCTCACAAAATGCCCCTCAACAAAACAAATTTCTGGCTGCTCCACTGGATATAATTTATCTTAGTTTCTCTCCATTTTCAGTTTGAGCAAGAAAAGGGACGATTACTAGGGAATTTTACGGGTCTTAGTGATGATGGATGTGATGATGACAGCGATACAGATAGCATTGAAGATCATTTTTTCTGCCTGAGTATGAAAATAATATGGATCAGAATGAAAACGATGTTCTATCAGATGTGATGAAAACGACAACAAAGATAAGTCTGACGAGCTGAAATTCCATTGGCTGCCCTTTTGACTGCCAAGCGAGGTAAGAGTCCCATAACAAATGATACTGAATGGCTGAAGAGCTAAGTGGACTATGGTCTCGTGTGGATGGGGACGTGCCAGTAGAAATTATATCTTTAGAAAATCCACATCAGTTTCTTAATTGTTTTTCCCACCGAGCTGATTGCAATGATTGTGCAAGAGATTAACCTTTATGCTCTGCAAACTAAACCTGAGCATAAATATAAAAACAATATCTTTGCATAAAAATTATTACTTCAAAGGTCTCTCTGGACTAAGGGACAGAGCATTATACATTACTATACCGCGCGACCAGCCAGGTAATGACAGGCTTCACAAAATAAGACTGAATTTTCGAACAACAAATTTTCTTCAGTGCCTTTGGAGCAGCCACTTAGTATAGATAAACCAATGTTCTAAACTAAAGTCAGGCTCTACATGAAGCAATATATGCCCATGAAACCCCCACATTGCTTTTCAAATTCTTTGCTATGTTAGGAGTTCCACGACCTTGGTGTTACTTCCAATCCAGCTTTACGGTCAGCTAAATTTATTTCGCGACAGGAAACCTATATTGTATCATGATAACTATTATACATGATTGTATATATGTATGGTATATTTAGCAAAAAACGGAATCTATTCTTTGCGTATTATTCGGAGGAATAGAATCTCAATAGCAAATTGCCAGCCGAAGCTCCTCTAAAAAAGGCCGACCGTGGTAGAAGTCATGAATTTGTCGCAACAAGTGATAGTGTGGACATTTTCCTGTTATTTAGATCGACAATAAATATGTGACTTTAGCATCTTCATTCTTTGGAAGAAATCCGATTTCGAAAGTAAAAAGGTTTATTCGAAAGCAAAGGAAAATTATAGAAGTCGATTGCCCTCACCTAATTAGAGAGTATACAATTTTATGGAAAGTCGAAAATTGTATATAAGGATTTTTATCATCTTCTACACATTGGTCAATGCTTGGTTACTATTCAAACGTGTGCAAGTAAAAATCAACCAGGTTGTAAATTGATAAACCAAGCCCAATTTCGTACTGATGTTGCCAATTACTTATGTGCTGTATAATCAGTTACCACCAAACGTGATCGACCTAGCTCTGTTTGCTAAATGACATCCAAGAAGATAGAAGAGGAGGTGAGAATGTGCCACCGACGGAAACCCTTACAGCCCAAACTGGACATTGGCCAATTCTTCTAGAGGCAAAAATTAGATGCAAATGTCCCAGGTGCAAAGAGTTTACTCATACGAAATGTGAAAAATGCAGAGTGGACTAATTGTCGTAACAAAAACCATAATTATTTTAAGAAATTTCACGGTTAACTTTTATGTTTTAAATGCTTAATGTTGCCGTTTGGCAACAAACAGTTTTTCTTAGTAATCTATTTTTTGTTACATCAGGTACAATTTTTTGTTGTTATATTTCCCTGTTTTATATCGACTTTATTCACGATTTTCATAATTTTTGCCTTTGATTTAAAAAATCACGAAAAAATCATGCATTTAAGGGTTTTGATACGCACTGATAGCATACAAAAGTTATCTATTGTAGATATAACAAACACCATCCGCGTTCAATTTCCAACAAAATCTGAACTTCATCCAATCAGACTCTTGATGAAATCCTACAATCATTAACTTTAGCTTAGAAATAAGGTTCAACAGGTTGATGATGCAGAATTTTTCCAAACATATATTACTAATTAAGATGGCTGTCTAGAGCAGTTCAACTGCAAAACAGAGCAATTGGCTAAATGTAAATGCACACAGTTTTAAGATATTTTTGAGGAAAATCAATAGTTCAATGTATTCTATGATTCTAGATTCTATATCAGTTAGAGTTAGTTTCAATTAGTTTCAGATATAGGTTCCTGAATACAACATAAAAGTGTTAAAATTGCGTATTCATAAATAGAAGTTTACTTTACCTACTAGGTTAGGAAGAAGCTACAAGTATTTGCTCTATTCGATACGATTAATTATAGTTATTTAATATAAGTTAATGTGACTGTGCGCGTTGTTTCAATTCACTCGGCTCATTTCCATTGTCTGTGTTGCTAACTAGCGCGTTCATCATATTTCCGCTTCTTTTGTAATTTTCCGAGGGAAAAATGCATTTTACGTTTTGCTGTTTGTCTGACTGCTATGAAATTCCTGTGCAGTTAAATCGGAAACTCTGAACCGAAATGCAAATTATACATAATGCAACATAAGGTTGGAAAATATATTACAGTTAAGTTAGAAAAATTGGAGTTCTTATATATCCTTTATAATTTGTCACAAGGCAGACAAATATTAAGAATTGCTATAAAACTGCAATTTATAGTCAAAATAGGTTTATATTTTAAACCATATTTTATTGTATGCGGAGTTTAAAAAATATGAACAATTTTCAAGACGTATAAAATATAATTAGATTCAAAATACACTGCCGAATACTCCAAATACTACAAGGAAAATTCGGGTAAAAATTAAAGATGAATACATTTTGAAATGTTTTTCTATGAATTTGCCTAATGTGCTTTGCTATGATTATGTCTAAAATACCTTCAGTTTTTTTTTCTTTTTGATTAAGTACTGGGTTAAAACATAAAATGCTATAATTTTCGAAAAGTTTAATATTATTTATGGACTGTCACCACGAATTTAGGCAGTCTGTATGTCATTTTTTGTGTTGTTGTCTTATCTTTTACCTTCATTAAATTTTTTTATGGCAGTGTCACACACACTAAAGGTAGATCCTATGGCGCTCGACGAGCGGTGTGTGTGCGAAGATGTTGATTGACACGGTTCTTGAATAGTTGTAGGTTGTAATTAGTGGATTGTGGTTTATTACTATGTCTCAACTTATTCGAATATTATATTGATTTCCCCAACCTATAGTCATTACGATCATTTGCCGTTATTTTTTACAGTTCATATTTAATAAAAGAAAACCTAACATTGCCCCATTCCTTATTTAAGCCCAATGTTCATTACCAAGTTCTCTCTTGCTCTTCTACGTTCGCTTTCCAAAGGAAGGTGTTTTGACTTTAGATTTGAATCACGCACTCTTACATTTGTTTTGTCAGACACTGCAACAATATTTGGGTGCATCAAATTTGCTGCGATTTCCGGAGTTATTATTGTTTTGAATTTGAAATGTTTTAAAGTATATGTTCTTGCTATTGTTGTTTCTGCACCCTCTA
>MU190717.1:9137-40722 GCA_016904865.1 Pissodes strobi | reverse complement strand
CCTAACAAATCCAAACTAACCCAAACTAATGGAAATGATTACGGTCGGGCTTCCGCGTAAAAAAAGCGCGCAGGTTTCTACTGGCTTAAACGAAATGCAACTAACCATAGCCAACCCAAACTAACCATGGCTAACCCAAACTAACCAAAGTTAACCCAAACTAATGGAAATGATTACGGTCGGGCTTCCGCGAAAAAAGGCTTGCGCGAAGCGCAAGCCTTTCTTCGGGCAGGCTTATACTAGCTTAAACGATATGCAACTAACCATAGCTAACCCAAACTAACCAAGCCTTTCTTCGTGCAACCTTCTACTGGCCTAAACGAAACCCAACTAACCATAGCTAACCCAAACTAACCAAAGTTAACCCAAACTAATGGAAATGATTACGGTCGAGCTCCCGCGAAAAAAGGCTTGCGCTTCGCGCAAGCCTTTCTTCGCGCAACCTCGTACTTCCTTAAATGGAATGCAACTAATCATAGCTAACCCAAACAAACCCAAGCTTCGCGCAAGCCTTTCTTCGCGCAACCTCGTACTTCCTTAAATGGAATGCAACTAATCATAGCTAACCCAAACAAACCCAAGCTAACCAAAGCTAAACCAAACTAACCCAAGCTTATCAAATTGAACCCAATTATTCCGTAAAAACCTTATTAACAAAAACAGGCCTGTTCTTTACTAGAGCTCTGAAAACGTGCGCTTTACATACACGTTGGTCCTATTTGCATCACCATGCGATTAATCCAAATCTCATATTTGCTTAAATATTTTTCTTTTTTAATTACATTAACAAAGAAGTAACAATTCGAAATAAAGTAAAAGGTAATAATTGCTTATTTATAAAAATAAACTTACTATGTAGTAGGCTTTGACCAAAAGGAAACAAATGAAAAATGTATAATTGAATTATAATTTTCAAAATGGAAGGTGAAAGTTGTCAAAACTGCAGCCTTACAATTAAAGAGTTTATTATAATTTCAACTGATTTAAAAAAGCTCATTGACTTTCTTGTCTTACATAAACTTTTTAAACGTCAAATTCAATGTGAAAAATGCAAGGGACCAGCTGAACTTAATATAAATCGTTTGGCTTACCGGTGCACAGAATGCCTTTTTTCGCGGGAGCTCGACCGTAATCATTTCCATTAGTTTGGGTTAACTTTGGTTAGTTTGGGTTAGCTACGGTTAGTTGGGTTTCGTTTAGGCCAGTAGAAGGTTGCACGAAGAAAGGCTTGGTTAGTTTGGGTTAGCTTGGTTAGTTTGGGTTTGCTATGGTTAGTTGCATATCGTTTAAGCTAGTATAAGCCTGCGCGAAGAAAGGCTTGCGCTTCGCGCAAGCCTTTTTTCGCGGAAGCCCCACCGTAATCATTTCCATTAGTTTGGGTTAACTTTGGTTAGTTTGGGTTAGCCATGGTTAGTTTGGGTTGGCTATGGTTAGTTGGATTTGCACAGAGTATCCAGAAGAATAAAAAGAAGCTGAAAACAAAATGCAACTTTCAAAAATCAGCAAGGACGCAAACCTGGTTTGTAAAAAGCAAATTTAACTTATTTGATATAAGTTACATTACAGTTTTGTGGTGCCTTTTGCCATATCCGAGACATTAAATTATACAAAATGAAGTAAAATGTGGATGCGATACAGTGGTTAATTGGTCCTCCTGTTGCCGAGAAGTTTGCATACATTGGGCAAGGGATAATTCTGAAAAACTTGGGGGCCCGAACCCCGAACAAAATAGTTGAAATTGATAAAGCAAAATTTGGAAAGCGTAAATACAATAGAGGAAGACGTATAGAAGGACAATGGGTATTCGGCGGGTTTGAAAGAGAAAGAAAGTATTTTTAGTGGCAGTTTCAAAACGAGATAGCGAAACTTTACTTAACGTCATTAAAGAGTGGATTAAGCCTGGAACAACAATAATTTCAGACTGCTGGAATTCATATGATGTTCTGAATAATGAAAACTTTAATCATTTAAAAATTAATCATTCGTTAATCTATGTTGATCCAAATAATCCCAGGGTTCACACTCAGAACGTTGAAAGATCGTGGGTTACGGAAGAAAGGAAAACCTTGCTGAGTTTCTGTTCAAACGAGCCCATAAAGAACACATCGTTCATTCATTTTTAAAAACTGCTGCAACCCTGTACCCAGGACTGAATTAAAATTTGTTAATTATTTATTTGTTTTTTTAATGTAATTTGTTGTTTTTTACTTTAATAAAATAAAAATTGTGTAATAAACAATGTTGCAAACAGACATTACGTGCTTCGTAATGTAAGTACAATTAAGGTTATTACAATGTATTTTGTTTCAATCAAATCTCATTGTCGTCTCTTTGACTAAGATCTTTAACAATATATTAAATGTTACAAAATATGTTTATTTGTTTAACATATAAATAAATGTATGTAAATAGATAAGATAACATAAATCCGACGATAAATTGTTTAACAAAATATAACAATAAAAATATTTTTATATGCCTTGTATATCCTAAATTTCAGTCAGTAGGAAAATAGCTCTGACTTCATATCATTTATTTGCAGAAGTTTTTATGCGTCAACTTTAAATAATAAAGAATGGGAAATAATTATGTTTCTAAAATACCCCGTATAAAGTATCTAAATCACTAATTTATGCTTCCGCCCTTATAAATGATTTATTTCTCACCTGTAGAGCACTACTCTTCGTAAAAAAGTCAACTGTTTTTTTATTTCTATGATGGGGTTATATCCAATTATTACCCCGAGGTAATTATTGGATATAGCACCATTGTAATAATAAATCCAAATTATAAAAAATATGCATAAAATCTTGTTTCCGCCGACGTATTTTCTCTCAAATTTACTTCTTTAATGCATTAGAATCCCTAGAAATGTAAAAAATTACGCATTTTTATGATGGGGCTATATCCAATAATTACCGAAGGACTGTAACCGATAACCTTATAATCGCTTATCCAGATTGTTCGATACCTAACAAGATGGCAATAATATGAACCAGAAATGACTCTTTGGTGGCCGAAAATTAAAAAATTGACCTATGTCTAGCAGTTGAAGAGAATTCATCGATTAATCGTACTAAGCTTGCTGAAAGCCCACCATACAACAAGAAAAAAACACAAAGCTTATAAATCTTGTAATGATGTAGTTTTCTGAGTACTGTATGAATAATGGTCCCTGTATTACAAATGGTATTCTATTTACCATCAAAATTCGTTTGGTGCAAAGGGAATAGTTTATTAGTTAAGTATAATAACATATACTAGGTTCTGCCAGGGATAATCCCTACGTAATTCCACCAAACACCTATCCAGAGGTGCGAAAAAGTCTGAGCAGGAATTCTGGGGAATAGAATTAAGTCTATATTTCATAGAAAGCACACTAAAACAGAAACATATGTGGAACTTTGGCAAATGGAAATTGACCTGCGTGAGAAGATTTTGTAGTAAAGAAATAATTTTTCAACAGAAGGGAGCTTATGTTCACAGCGCCGCTGTTGTGACATATTTTTTAAATGACGCGTTTTCGGAAAGCTGGATGTTTTGGCCAGAGTAAATGGCACGCGCGAAATTCAGATATCTTGCCTTTAAATTGCTTTGTTATCATCAAAATTTGTTGATAATTAAGAGATCAATGTGGAAGACCTGAAAAATGGAATACTCAGAGCTATACACAACATTATGTTAACCATAGATTAACATTAGAAGATATTTTTATCATTGTTTAGAGTATTGCTTAGCTTGGAATAGAGGATACTTATATAAATCACTGTGTGTTTTATTTATTACAGTTATTTTTTGCTGCTCTTAAAAATTCAAAATATATATAAAATTGTGGCAAAGTTTTAAACTTTACGAAATGACGTGTGCTAACAATCACCAGATATCTAAAGGTAAAATCAATAATAGCGAGGGGGTATAAACTGACATTCACAAAATAGATGCATACTGATTCTCCGAGCATAGGTGAGGCTCAGATTGGGAAACAATTTAAATTCAAATTCTTCGTCGCTGCTATCAACATTTTCGGGCTTATTGTCGTCCACTCTAGCACCAGATATTTTCAGGCTTCTATAAAAAGAATGAAATGCTGGTGGTATGTACGGCAAAAGAGCTTGGAGATATTTCAGTTTCTTTTCAAAAATAGGCTTAATGTCTTTATATTTTAAATAAAATTTGAAATTATCGCACTTTTCAGTTTTACCTTTCTTTCTAAGATTAACCTTTGCGCATAAATCATTGTTTATGTCGCGTTTAATTAACATAATGTTGAGATACCCTAATCTTGGGTAAATTGGAATACCCTAATCTTAGTGACCTCTACTGGATGACCTTCAATGGGTGTTGTATTTGTATTATTCTTTTTTTTTTAAATTAGATATGACATAAAAGTCAGTTTGTAGCATATCGGTAACATTAAATGGAGAACTTTTCTGGCTTTTTAAGATGATGGTTTTCCACTCATCAATGTTAGTAAAATTTTTCCGATGGAAGAGGGCCAGGAATCAACAGGCTATGTTCAATTTCATCAAAAGGATCGGTATTTATTAAATAATGCCATAGGGACGCATCGACCAGTTCTTATTTTGCCCTCCACAGTTGTCGCTAAATATTACTAGTTTTTTTTTAAGAAATCATTGTAAGTTTAAGGTATTTTAAAATGCAGCTACCTAATGCATCACTTCCACGACCTGCGATAGATTCGTCCCGAGTAAACATGTAACCTCTGTTGCATCCGCAGTCGTGAATTCCCACGTTATAAGTCCAGAGCTGTCTGAGATAAAATGCTAATTCACAAGTGAGTTTGGGTGCTGGAAGTGTCTGTTGTAAATGTATTGAGATAACGTGAACCAAATCGGGAGAGTCTTTAGCCACCTGCATCATATTTTTTAAAATACTGCTGCATAGCTTCTGCATGTCCTTCTAATATGCAATTTCTTTTCTACCTGTATTTATCTCTACTAACGGGTTCTATCTTATTTTGTGTACAGAAACCAATATAGGATTCTTTTTCGCGACAGTCATCTCACACATTTTAGAGGATTTTCATATCAGCTGTTGGAATGCTGTCAATATTGGATCACACTCCTTCAACTAGGTGGTCGGATACTTTATTGTGGAGTGTGTTGTGTCTCCCTATTCTATCTAGTCTAGGATTTGATGAAGTTTTAATCATTTTCGAAATATTGGAAATTCTGCTTCTGCTATATTGCAGTTCATGAGTAGCCATAAAAGATTGTTTACACAGTCTTACATCGACACCAGGAATTTTCACATAATAGAAAAGAGTGTGTTGCTTACGTGACTGCTTTGGATCGCTGCTTGCCTACAAATCGTATGTTATCAAATAAATAAGAATTTTGCTTATCAAAATCGCCAAGATTCCAGAAACAATTAAAAATGTCTTGCTGTACTTCAAGGATAAATTTTCTTGGGGAATTAAGTCGACATTTGCATAGCTGTTTGATGAGACGTACTGCAACAAGATTTTTCTTAGCGTTCACATACTGTTTTCAAGAATTTCGGCGACTTTTTGCTTTAGTTCTTATTCCATTATCTATATGGGATTTTTGCTTTCTTTTGGCTGGACTTTTATCAGGTGACTGTTCTGGTGCTGTATGAACAGGCATTGGCACTTCATTACACTAATTTTCTGCCTCAGAAAACACATCTTCCTGAAAATAATAAAATTAAGTTAGAATTACAAATATTTTTTGCGAAACACTGTTTTTTTAATGTTTACGCATTGCAAGCTAATAATGGAATAGTAGAGCATCCTATCAATATTTATTCATATTTAGTAGCAATAAAGTGCTATTCCTCATACGCAAATTAAGCGAAATTTATGTGGCAAGATAGTGCTCTCCCACAAATTAACGAAATAATAAGAAATAGAAGAAGAGTTAACTACTAACACCTACCTCAGATGGAACTAGTGATTTTGTTCTTTTTCACTATCTATTGTTGGGGTCTTCCTCTGAACTTAAATTTTCTTCGAACAAACGCCTTGAAACGCTGTTTGCATTGCTTGCACAGGCCATTTTGTTGTTAGTTAGCACTGTTTTGCTATCAAGATTGACTAAAAGCTAAATCACAAGATAGTGTCGCCTTTATTGTGGCGTAGATTCCTTGCTTTTATTTCATTTGCAGTGACAAACTTATTTTTATTCAAATTGAGGGTTAGCATTTTCTTGCCCCAATTCCTTCAATTAAGCAGGTGTGCTACAAGGGTAAGTTTTTAAGTAATTAACACCAATTAACTTCCACTAACAACATAACACCACCTAACATAATTCTTGATCTCACAAAGACTCGGCTTATTCAGTTCAGTTAATCCTCCCCAAGAAATGCCATAGTTGCCCGAATCAGGATCACACAATTCCGAAGGCTGATGCCGCCTTCATTTTGAGAGAGCTTGGTCCAGACCTTAGCTGGGTATTCATATACACTACGAGCACTCTCTCAAAGCATTGCTTCATGAATATGTACAACTTAAAAAACAAGATTCCTGCAGTCAATTAACTAAGAGCTTAGACCTAATGAGAGTCTTCCAACCTATCATGATTTGTTCACTGAACAAACTAGAACACGAACTATGGGGTAAATCAGATCTGGTCTACAATAAAGTAAAATTTTATTATATTAAAAGAAAATTGATTGCTCAGGAGTGAAATAGTTCAACAAAATTCCTGTAAATATTCGGAAGCTTTCCCTCAACAAATTTAAGAGCGTTTTTAAACATCTGCTAATTCTGTGGTTTAGACTGGTTGAATATGCTTTTGTTTTCATATATTTTTGTTGGTTGCCAGTCTTGAGTTTTGTGTAATTTTGTCAATGTTTTTGACCCTAATATTGCACTAAAACAAAATTTTATCTACAATACCGAAACAGAATTATTGCACCCGACGCGCGTTTCACTAACCATGTTAGCATCATCAGGAGAAGATTAAAACTAAATTTAAAATCTACCTAACTCTCTTTTATACTAAATGTTTGCTTAATCAAGCGGAACCAAAGGAACCAATCCTGGAATCCCACTAGTCACGCTCGATCAACAATACAATGGACTATATGGAATAGGCCCTCTATCCCTATTTAAATTATTCTTACATTTAATAATTTCCATAGTTTTCGTATGCGTCTAATAATGGTTTTGTGGATGAAACTTCGTTTTAGTGCATTTTGCCGAATGTTCCAAACCCCAACATACTTAATATGGCAGTGAAATTGAAATAATCTGGCATGCATAATATAATTTGGTCTTACGTTGTAGATATTTACCTACCCTGAAACACGTTGGCTGCCAAGTAAAATGTTTATATTTTTTCCTGTTGGGCCAGATGTAACAATCCGTTTATTGAGCTTATAATTAAATATCCTTATAACGTATAAATATTATTCTGATGTTTATTAATTTTTATGGTTTATACATACTGGTCGCATGGGACAAGCTCGCTTCATGCCAACGAAATTTTAGTAAAATTAGTCTGTGGTTCCATCGCGTTGCCCTGATTTACCCGCCAATAGTCTTTTGACAGCTTTTATTTACAACTTCCATGGTAAACGCTTTTTTCTACTTCTATGCTTTAATTGATTTACTAGATGCTTACTACCAGCATCATAATGAAGTGCATTACGATACTGACCTTTCATTACTAAACTGGGTTTTAACCAATCAACATTTAATTGTATATATCACAGTGATATTCGGTCAATATCAAAGACAGTCATGATCATATGAGACTAAAAATTTATTAGTTTTGGCAATTCATAGACAATTTAATAAGTAAATTTTAAAAATTAAAGATTATTTTTCATTATTATGGCTGGTCATAGAAAAAATAATGTATGCAACTCACATGTAATGGCTGTTAAGACCCTCGCATTCGTTACGACACTTGCCGACGGCTCGTAGCGTAACTCTCATGCTCGTATTTTAATAGCCATCATTAAATGCTTATTGAACAATATACTATGTGATTACATAAACAGGTTACCGACAGTAATATCAAAATTGCTGCATTCAAAAAGAAGTTTTAAGATACCTACTAAGTAGTGTTGGAAACGAAAACGTTGTAGACGACAATGAACTCCTTAAAACGAAAAGATGGTGAAAGCAAGCATAAGACAAGAGGTTGCAAGCATTGCTATAAGAAAAATAACGAGCCTCATGGCAGGAAATATGCTACCAATCGTACGCTTAAAGTTGGCACCTCTTGCGACGATTGCGAAGGAAAACCATTCTTATGTTTGGCGTGTTTCAATAAAATACACAATAGGTAATTGGTTCAACTTTTTTTGACTTGATTTATATGCTTCAGTTAGTGTTAGAGTTTTTGTCGAGTTATTTATAACTGTATTATATACTATTTCATTTGACGCGTTTTCTTCACTAGCGGGACCACGGATCAAAAAAAAAACATACATTTAAAAACCATGTTTATAGATATTTTCTATAATGTCGTGCTGGTCCCTTGAACACTATAATTACGTTACAAAACCTACCAGCGGCTCCACAGGCAACCGAAACGCTGGCCTCATGGGACCAGCGTTGTTCCTGACGAGTCATTTAAGCTGGTCCCATGGAAACAGCGTGGCAGTCAACCTGTTAACGTTTAACAAAATTAGCAAATAAAATAAATCATAGCGGTTTTTGTGTCGAACACAAAGTGAATCTAATTTATATTTCTACGTACTATCTCACTTTCCAAAGTATGAAAACATAAATACTTATAGTGATTTTCCTATAATATTAACCAGAATATTATTATCCATCTTATTCTTGGTCTCGCTTAAATTTTAAGAAATGTCTCAATAGCTGACTGCTGTCACCTCTTTTTTATTGGCTATTCATTGAAGAGGTAATTTATCGATGTGCGACCCTTTAACGATGCCATCTTTTAACTATGATAGGTAAGCCCGCAGGTGGTCGTTTTAAGGTGCGTACAGACCTGACGAGACGCGCGCGCGAAACGCACGCGACGCGTCGACCGCGCGCCTACTACGCAAACGCGACGCGCCTGCTGGGAGCCAAGTAGAGAGACGCGCGCGCCACGCGACTAAGTTCTATTGCACTTCTTCATCGATTCTCGCGCGATTGCTACGCTCCTACTACTACCCGTCCACACTGCGCCTCGCTCTTTCTTTGATCTGCCGTCGAAAAACCGACAGCAAACGGGTAACGACGCGCCTCGGACACTTAGGAATTTTGGACTGTCGCGTGCGTGTCGCGCGCGCGTCGCGTCAGGTCTGTACGCATCTTTATAAGAGTAGTCACCAGCAGTGGCTCTACTGTATCAGGTTTGATACCTTTACTTCGAAATTAACTGGGATAAATGAAAGACTGTTTCCTAACATAATGTGACAGAAAGAAAATGTTACAAAATAACGTATTGGTTAAATGCCTTGATGATATAGCGCAGTTTTTGTCATTTTTCTCAGTTAGTTTTTAAAATAGAGATACCACCTCAAATCATGTTCAGAGTAATCCATTTAAAATAAAAACAAGTTGGTATTTCTAAACAAATGTACGGAACAATTTCTAGCTCTAATAATAAAAGCCCTAGGAGTACTCTAAAATATACGGAAACCCGTATATTTTCAATAAGTTTTGATATCACTTAACGAACCGACGAATTATCTTCACATGCAATCAATTAAACTACCGAGCAACACTTCTGACAAATGATACTAATACAATCAACTAAATTTGGCGAGATAACATTTAAAAAAAATAGAGTCAACATTAAAAAAATCAGCTTGCGATGGCCGCGATTTTATATTATAAATATGAACCTAGTCTCTTCATATATTTCATGTCAAAATTCTATCTAACCTGATTGACTACTACAACATATTCTTTATTGTATTTTAGGCACATGTCAGTGTCATTTTATACTTAAATTTAATTTCGTACCACATAAATAAGTTGAATTAGCTACTAAATTTAGTAAAGCGAGATATAGAAAATCAATTAATTAGTATGGCCGATGAAGAAGGGCAAGATCAGGACCAAACAGAAACAACAGAGGTTAGCGGAAATGACCAGGAGACTGAAATTGAGAATCAACCTAATTCAGAGAACAGAAGTGCAGAAGAAAAAGAAGATAAAAGCGAAGAACCATCATCTAGTCAATCGCAGACAGAGTCAACAACAGAAATCACTAAATCATTTTCAGACGTTTGTGTCGATTTTTTAATGTCTGTTTACCAATCGCGATATTACAAACAAATCCTAAAGAGTGTATTGGTATTTTTGCTGGCATTAAAAATGGCCCAAGAAAGCAAAATGATGTTAATCCCAATAAAAGAATATGAACCTTTTGGAAAACGTGTTTGAACACTAAATATTAAAACGATTCAACTAATACTTTGATTTATTTAATTATTTCACCAATAAAACTTCGTTATTTATATCAGAAACATTAAAAATCAGCCCTTTAACTTTTGACGATTGCTGATGTTATTAGGATAAAGTTCAAAAACTTTTAAATAATTTTATGAATGTAATGAATTATTTTTTATTAAATATAAAACAATATCTAGTCTAATGCTAAATAAAAAGTATATTCGGCATTATCATGAGCGCAAGTATCAAATGTTGCAAATTGGGACAGCTGCTTTAACCACAACCTAAAATTCGATTCCTTAGCTGGAAGTAAAAAATAGGAGTCTGACATTTTTCGTTAAATTCTGCTTCGTTTTTATAAGAATTTTCAGATATTTATTATAAACTAGCTGACCCGGCAAACTTCGTACCGCCTAAGAGCCAATGAATGTCGTGTTAACTTTTAGCTAAACGTAATTTATTATTTTATTAACGTAAAAAAACGAATACAAAACATTTATTATGTTCAGTGGTTTATTAGGATAATATATTTAAAAAACAAAAATTCAAAAAAAGTTCAAAAATCAAGTATTTCAAGGGCTTGTCAGCAAGACATTTGCTACATTGCAGCTATGATGTATATTGCTGTATGGGTAGACTAGGGTTGATTATCTTCACAGAAGCACATTGTGATATACGACATTTTTCGTTTTATTCTCATGCGCATTTATTATTAGTTTATTAGGATAATATATTTAAAGAAAACAAAAATTTAATAAAAGTTCAAATATCAAGTACTTCAATGACGTGTCAGCAAGACATTTGCTTTATTGCAGCTATGTATATTGCTGCATTGGTTGACTCTGATTGATTCTCTTCACTGAAGCACATTGTGATATACGACAATTTTCGTTTTATTCTCAGGCGCAAGAACAAATAAAGCGGATGGTTTGCCGACACATGAACATGCCACGTACAATTCACCATGAGAAAAACATGCATTTTATAAATTCAGACCAAAAACATTCAAGGATTAGCCTTGTGATTTGTTAATCGTCATGGCGAATGCAAGACAAAATGGAAATTGAATTCGTTTAAATTCAAAGGGCATATCGGTTGGGATCATGGGAATCCTCGGAATGAAACCTTCCTCATCTTTGAATTTTCCTTTGAGTATCGTCGCTTAAATCACATTGATTATCAGTTTTCTTATTACCAAACGCGTTCCATTGCATAGTTTTGAATGGTTTAGATTTTGAAGCATGATGACTACCGAGCCAACCTTCAGTTTTAAATTATGCATAGTTTTGATTGGTTTAGATTTTGAAGCATGATGACTACCGAGCCAACCTTCAGTTTTAAATTATGCAGGCACATCCAAGGAGTTTAAAAATTCAGTTGGATAGTTGGTGGCTTCGTCTTAGTTTGTTACACAGTCAATAAATTTGAATGAATGCAGAGTACCAACGATTTGATTCTGAATTACGAAGTTTATGTCATTCACATCTTTGTTCTTAGCCGACAAAATTGCTCGCTCGCTCAACCATTTGTTATTTTTGAGGTTAGCAATGATATTCGGAAATACTTTGTTGATGAGCTCGTCTTTCGATGAGACGAAATTACAAAAATTCAGAGGAAATGAAATTAATCCGCTCGATTCGTCGACAGGAACAGGACCATTATCGATAGTCAGCAATTGCTTTGAGAAATCTTCAGCAGATGAATCGTTCAGCAATGCAACACTCATGTTTGCCGCCAGCTGAAGTTTAATCACATAGCGCCACAGATTTGATGATTTGAGGCAAGCGTTTATTTCATCGGCAGCAGTCGATTTGGAATTGCGCCTCCAAAACATCTCGAGTCATTGCGCAGATCTTTCAATGTTGAGTCAAGTGATTCCAGTGCGCGTTTGTGCGCCATTGTGCATTCGTCCCAGATGATGATTTTAGATGCTACTAAAACTTTGGCCATGAGTGTTTCGCAATGTTACATGTCGGTTGTTCATTAGTTTGAAGGTTTAACGGCAATTTTAAGGCTGAATGAGCTGTACGGCATCCTTCTAACAATGTGGCCGCTATTCCAGAAGAAGCAACTGCTACCGCAATGTCACATCTCGCACGAACAGTGGCTAAAATCAATGAAATGAGGAATGTCTTCCCAGTGCCACCGGGGGCATCCAAAAAAAATAAACCACCATTTCCATCATCAATTGCTTTCATTAATGTATTATAGACTTCCTTCTGTTGGGGGTTCAACAGGGGTACATTCGTTTGAACTGACTGGTATAATGCCTGTCGATCATATTCACGTTCACGTTCCAATTCTCCAATAAATGCGTCATTCATTCCACGATCTGGTGCTGACATTCCTAACCTGACTAACAAACTACCGCACATGAAGTATCACATGTCGTCGATCAAGAGCAAAGTCTGGTTATGCGTCTCCTGATTCACCTCAAGATCGGGACTTCTTGAATTGACACGAATCCAATGTAAAATGTCTTCTGACATGTTATCCTTATATTTGTTCCACAAGTCTCGTGGATTCGATGGGAAGCATGTCGAAATGATGATTGCAAATAATGTGCGTATATATCCCAATGAGCATCGTTTTCAAGCAAATTTAACTCTTGACATGCAGCACGAAATGTTGGGCACACTATACCATTAACAATTTGTAATGAATTAAATGATGTTGGCCCACGAAGATTCACTGGCGACAACCGCAAATAGAAGCATTCATCATTCTTCGGATGAACAGTGTAAATACAACCAAGAGCATCAGTAGAACGCACATCCGGATGACCTGGAACCGCATCGTCTTGCTTTCGACGTTGAAATTTCTTCTATGAAGCGTTCCAAGTGCAATAACGTGGAATCTCCTAGTAAAGAAACGTTCGTGCAAACGGATCGCTTTGGCAAATCTCAAAGAAACTGGTCAATGTTATCGCTGGAGGAGCTTCAGCACGTTGAGCAACATTCGAGGCGGTGAAATATACTCGTTGATCAGTCTCCAGATGCAACGCCAAATGTACAACAGTGGGATGATGTCAGTGAATAGGGAATGAGGATACACGCCAAATCGCCTCATTGCAGTTCACATATCAACCAACTTGATAGCGCGTAATTTCTTCGTTGGTATTGGAGGTTTGGATGCCAAAATCCGCCATATCGCTGCGTTTTGTAACATTTTTGCAGATGTATTTGATGAACTTCACCGAATTGCAATACTCAATGTTGTTGATTTACTATCGATGTTTAAGCAACACTAAATACGATACCAATCGATTTGACAGTTGTTCTCTATAAGTTTTTATATTTTTCTATTCGTGTATTTTCTATGTATTTCAATATCTCTCTAGATTTGAATATGCTATTTTCCCACTATTTTCCGTTGAATTTCTATCCTATAATGTGTAGTATGTCACTGATTTGCAGTGGACATCAAATATTACTCAAAAACCACGATACACATATAACGGTATGCTCTTGCGCAGGCAGAACCTCCCACACAGGAACGTGTGACGTCACCCGGGAACGACGCTTTCGATTCTGCTATGTAAGCGTGTATAGAACATATGTTTTGAAATGCAATATTCGCAGTTTTGGGGGATTTTAAAGGACATTTTCGATAATAGGTACGTTCCTAATTATACGTGTACGTGTGTTAACTAAAGAATAAAAGCACTTTCATTCCATATTTATATTACTAATTATAATTGATATATTATACATAGTTTTACTCTAGAAAATAATTTAAATGCATAAATGGTTATTTAAGTATTATTGCAACATTTGAGAACTAAGTAAAAAAGTCGGGATGAGATTGGTTGATGTGATGTTTATACTTGATGCGTAGAATCGAGGGGCACGCGGTCATGATAGTATTGTTTTATAGTTCATTCCTTCATAAATTTATTTTTTCTTAATTTAAAAAAATTACCTAAATTCAAATATTCTGTACGCCACTGAAGTAGATCAGCTGAGCAAAGTTCTTTTTGATTCTAATATCTTAGCCCATAACATATCCAAAAATAATAAACAAATCCCTTGCAAATAAAGTCATTAAGCATTAAAAAATTATTCAATTTAATTTGGCCCACAAGATATAGTTTTACCAAACTTAAAGTACAATTTTAATTTTCTTTGTATTGACGTCATTATTTAATAGTCAATATTCTGAACCCTTTCAAATATTTTTTGCCCATTTTTACATATTTATTTCATTTCCACTGAAGTAGACTCGGTTTGCAAAGTACTTTTTGATCCCAATACATTAAGCCATAACATATCCAAAATTTTTTTAAATAATATTTTTTTTTATCATTCCATTAAAAATGTTTCAGTGCTTTGTTTTTTTTTTCAATAAACTAGCAAAACAAATGAGTTTTTTTTTATTTTACATTTTCAAGAAATTTCAAGATTTTGTTGGTTTCTTTCCAAGAAATCTTGGACTTGAGAACTAATTTCTCTTCTTATCTTGAAAAACAAGGATAATTTCTTGTCATGATCTTGTCTTGAAATCAAGACAAGAACGAGACAAAATCAAGAAGTTGTCAAGGAAATGACGACCCCTACATATCGTACCGGATTTAGTTAAAAAGTAGTTTTTTTAAATATACCATTTTTTAAATATAATACTAATTAACAAAAAGGGAAGGCCTAAATGAAAAAAAAATCCGTTTCGCTTATGTCTTGACAAGGTAATAGAACAAATATCATATTTTTTGCTTGTAAGCTAACAAACATATCACAATAAAATCATATACATGTCGTAACGGATTTCGTGAAAAAGTAGTTTTTTAAAATATACCACTCAATTAACAGAAAGAAAAGGCCCAAATGAAAACAAATATTCTTCATAAAACTGTATTAGAAACTTAACCTTTAAAAAAAAATTTAAAAACCAACGGGGTTCGAACTCAGGCCGCGCCGCTCCGCCGATAGAGCCGCCGAATCGAGACCTAACCACTTAGACCACTAAGCCACGAGAGCTGTTGGAACAGAATGATTGCATCGCGAAGACATGGCGCGATTAGGAGCGGAAATCAATGAGCTTTTGTAGCGCTACAGCAGAACCAAAGCGATTTTAGCACCCCGGTACCATCGTATGTGAGCATGTGTAAATATTCCTCCCGGCGCGCGTTAAGAAGTTTCACTTCAATCACACTTCAATAATACATGTTGTTTTATTTTTTTTACTTATCTAAATTTTGGCAAATATTTTTGAACCACATAGCGTCTGGCTGGACCGTGAACCGTGACTTGATCGTGGTATATCTAAAAAGAATGTTTAAAGAACGGAACTAAGGCACAGCAGCACCCGAATGTCGAATTAGCGGCAGCTAAAATCACGGTACGGTACGTGAAATTAGGATCCATCTCTAGCCATAGGATCTCCCTTTAGAGTGTGTGCCACTGCCATAAAAAATCATGTAAATCGTGGAAATATGTAATAAAAAATAATAAATAATAAAGTAAAGCCTTAATAATTAAAGATACTCACCATCTTTTATGTTAATTCCATCTTCTCTTCGACAAGCACGAATCCACTGATTTGCTAACTCATGTTTAGGAAAATGAAAATATTTAATATTACTCCCTTTGGTGGACCTATTATTGTTCTTACAAGTAGCCACAGCACAGTTCGGCAATAATTATAATTATACTATAAGTTTTTAATTTAAATAATCCTATAACATATATAAACACAAACAAATCTAAAAATTCACTTAACTAAATAAACTGACGGCGTCAATAGGAACATTTTTTCCCGGGTGACGTAGATGCGCGGGTGAGTCAAAAACGAGTCTAGAAATCAGCATACCGTTATATGTGTATCGTGTCAAAAACTATAATTGTGCATGACATGAGCTGTCAATTGCGGAAGATGACAGAGTTCCAAGCTTAATTTATAACTAATTTTGTGTATAATTTTTACCGAGATTTTTCCGATATTTAAATGTTATTCTGCTATTCGGGGCGGAGACAAATCCAACAAACCAGAGATCATAAATATCGGTTAAGCCGTTCCTGAGTCATAAGTGGTGTAACCAACACGACTTTGTTTTATGTATATAGAAGATAAATATACACCATTAACATGTTAATTGCCGTGATGTCAAACAACTGCCTCCCCTGGCTGCGATACTTTCATGGAAGCAGCTTAACTTAAATAAAGTAGTTGGTCATTAACGAATTAAGAGTTTATAAGATATGTGCATGATATAAAATGTATTTGCCGATGATAGCTCACATAGGGTACACGTAGTAATAAGGTGCAACGCTTATACTTAAAAGCTACGTGTTACCACATGCTTCGTTTCCGTCGCTATTACGAAGATGTCTAATAATAGTTGGGGAAAGCGCCATACCGATCAATACTGAACCTCCTTAACGGAATCTAGCTAGTACAGAAGCGATTATGAGCAAGAACAAAAATGGGCGACTGGATCGACCCCAAGAACATCATTAATGCACCAGTGCTATTCTATCGTTTCAGCCTTTTAAAGCACCTGACGAGAACGGTATATTTCTACTACTGCTGCCAAACGATCTGGAGGTATTAACGCCATTCTTAATTAAACTTTTTAAGACAAGCCTAGCGAATAATTATTTATCTAGCACCTCGACTAAAATCAGAATGGTCCTAAGATATGACATAGGGAATCAACACCTAATTCATGGAGATCAATAAATTTGACCTCTTTTCTGCTGAAATTCATAGAAAATATACTGGACGTGCAGATTAGAACGAGTGCACTTGGTGAGTATCCACTAAGTGCTCACCAATATGCGTATAAGACCGGCAAATCTACCGGACTACCACTAAACAACCTTGTCGAGAACACAACACAAGGGTTAGACGAAAAGAGTATCGCGGTGGGTGCGTTTTGAACATTGAAGGAGCATTTAATAAAGTATTACCAAACTCCTTTTACACAGCATTAGCTGAAGAAGGGGTTGAATGACAGATAAGAAACTGGAACGAAAGTATGTTAAATTGCAGAGTAGTCACTACAACCTCTCAGGGGGAGAGCTACAGATTCAGGACTGTTCAGGGGTGTCTGCAGGGTGGGGTGTTGCCGCCCCTTCTGTGGCCTCTCCTGACGGATGATCAGCTAGCGGTGTTCTCGCTGTGGGATGTGGAATTGCAGGCATACGCATAGTAATGCTTAAAAGAAGCAACTCGCAAAGAACTATCTCAGAGGATCTTTAAGAAGTCCTAACCGTGAACTCACAAAAAACAGCTATAGTGCCGTTCAAAAGGAAGAAAAGGCTGGAAAGTCTATGACGACATTCGCTCAAAGAAGAAACCATTCAATTTGCAAATACAGTGGAGTATCGGGGATTTACCCTAGATAAAACACTTAACTGGAACGCGCATCTGGTTAAAACTATCGCAAAAGCAGAACTGTCTCTATGAACCTGCAGATGCATCTGTGGCAAAATATAGGACATACATCCCAAACAAATGCAGTCGCTATATATTAGGGTTAATAGACCAATGATAACTAACATATGAAGTAGTAGCTTGGTACCCTAAAAGCTTACAAAGCTCCGCGAAAAATCAAATTATCCACCTTGCAAAGACAAATGGGTCCGACAGTTCATGTCGCCTTCGCCTCAATCTGCTAGCTCTCCAAATAGTGCTGGAGAGTGAAGCCAGATGAACTACGTATAAATTGACACAGGCGGTGGCCAACAATATGCAGGCGATGATCATGATATCCAACAAGCCGCAAAACGCTAATGAACGGCACAGTGTGTTGGGCCTACCCTCAGATGTTACGCCATGCCTGTAATGTCCTCCTACAAGAGAAGAACGAAAGAATGACCGCACAGTGCCTCATCAATAGAAACTGGAAAGGCAAATTAATCATAATATTCTCGGACAGTCAAGCGGCTTTGAAAGCTCATGACTCTGGCCGCTGTTCATAGAAGGTAGTATGGATCTACCAGGAAACTAGGCGGAGAAAATAAATTTACACTGATCTAGATACAAGGACATACAGCATATCAGAACTGATGGTCTTGCAAAGCAGGCGGCCGCAATGGCCTTCATAGGACCAGAACCAGTACCTACTGGAAACAGCTAAAAACACAGGTAAAGGTGCCATCTCCAGGTTGACACAACAGCAACTTGCAGACAAATAGAGAGTTACCGGGCCTAACACATTCAAAGGTGGCAGTGAATCTGTCATCGGGAGTGAGAACTAGACAACTAGTACAACTTGGCCGACAGCAGTTACAGGCTGTGGTTAGCATGTACAGGGTGTCCCATTTTCGATGATATTACGGGGTATCTCACTTACGAGTAAAGATTGAGAGTTGCGGTTTCCGCAATACTGTGCTACTTTTTTGTGAAAGGAACGATGGTATAAACAAAATTTTCATAGCCTGCTTCGTTTCTGAGATACAGGGCGAAATTGAAAATAATGCATTTTGGGACCCCCCTCGTATCTCCGTTATCCTTTAACATATCGCAAGGCTAAAAACTTGCTCTTATATACTTTTTTACGTAGAACCCAGTGGCGTAGTGAGATTTTTGCTGTGAGCTGTCAATTTTAAGCTATAAATCAAACTTATGTTTTTCTTAATGGAACACCCTGTATATTTTTCTTTCGTTTGAATGGAAATTTTATAAACTTTTTAAAAATATATAATAAATGATATGTATTTTAAATAATAAGCCTAAAATTCATAATTTTACAAAATGTATCTCTATATGACACTCTTGATGAGTATAGTATAAGCATTATCTTTTAAACAACGTTATAAGTATTAGTAGGGAGAGATTATCAGAGCAATGGAATGATCATTTTTTTATTGACACGACCTGTCAATGGCAAAATTTATATTTTCTCTGTAATATTGTATTTTTTACGATTATTGAAAACGAAAATTATGAATATTTTGAAAAATATGACATGTTAGTCTGCTTTATACAGAGCAATGAAAACTCCCGTGAAGCTTCTTAACTATTATTCAATATGTTTGTTTGAATATTTATTTACCTTTTGACTTATTTGGGTTTATTTTTTATTTAAGTATCATTTTAATTTATGGATATTCTGAAAGAAGACAACCTGGTCATTTAATGTTTTCAGGAATATAGAGAACAGGGAACATTTATCCGGCCCCTACCAAAAACGTATAATAAGGAAAATCGCGGTAAGGGCGGAGGCAACGTTCCTTGTTCTATCAATTTTTTTCTTTATTCCGGAAATCATTAAAAGATCAGGATGGCTTCTTTCGGGATATCTATAAATTAAAATGATACTTAAACAAATAAACCCAAATAACTCAAAAGGTAAATAAATATTCAAACAAACTTATTGGAATATAGCTGAGAAGCTTCACGAAAATTTTCATTGCTCTGTATAAAGCAGACTAGCATGTCATATTTTTCAAAATATTGATAATTTTCATTTGGAGCCATCGAAAAAAATACAATATTACACCACTGAAAGGTCTTGCCAATAAAAAATTACCATTCCATTGTCCATTGTTCTTAATAGTCTCTGCCTGCTAATACTTATACCGTTGTTTAAAAGACAATGCTTATACTATACTCATCAAGAGTGCCGTATAGAGACACATTTTGTGAAATTATGGATTTTAGGCTTATTATTTAAAATACATATCATGTGTTATATATTTTTACAAAAGCTTATAAAATTTCCATTCAAATGAAAGTAAAATATACAGGGTGTTACATTAAAAAAATACTAGAGTGTCGTATCGAGACAAATTTTGTGAAATTATGAATTTTAGGCTTAATATTTAAAATACATATAATGTATTATATATTTTTGTAAAGCTTATAACATTTCCAATCAAACGAAAGAAAAATATACAGGGTGTTCCATTTAAAATAACATAAGTTTGATTTATAGCTAACAAAGCGCAAATAAGACCGTGCTTAGAATATTGCTCACATATCTGGGGTGCCGCACCAAAGCATACCCTAAAGCTGCTGGATTCCATTCAGAAGAGGGCTGTGCGTCTCGTCGGCGATCCGGAGTTGACCCGGAATCTGGATAGTCTGGAACATCGCAGACATGTGGCCGAGATGTCTCTGTTTTACAGATACTTTCACGGCAAATGTTCCCAGGATTTGGCCCACATAATCCCGCCCCTGGCAACTCCTGTCAGGCAGTCCCGACAGACGGCAGGAGCGCACCAGTTCGTCGTACAACTAGAAACACCTAGAACATCGCTTTACCAGAACTCCTTTGTCTGGCGCACTGCATCACTGTGGAACTCACTTCCAGGACATCTGTTTTCCACTAATTACAACCTACAAATATTCAAGAACCGTGTCAATCAACATCTTCGCACACACACCGCTCGTCGAGCGCCATAGGATCTACCTTTAGTGTGTGTGCCACTGCCATAAAAAAAAAAAAAAAAAAAAAAAAATTGACAGCTCACAGCAAAAATCTGATCAAGCCACTGGATTCTACGTCAAAAACTGTATAAGAGCAATTTTTTAGCTCTGCGATATGTTAAAGGATAATGGAGATACGAGGGGGGTCCCAAAATGCAATATTTTCAATTTCGCCCTGTATCTCAGAAACGAAGCGGGCTATGAAAATTTTGTTTATACCATCGTTCTTTTCACAAAAAAGTAGCACAGTATTGCGGAAACCGCAACTCTCTATTTTTACTAGTAAGTGAGATACCCCATAATATCATCGAAAATGGGACAACCTGTACACTGGTCATTGTCGGCTAAGAAGCCACATGAACAAGGTAGAGCTTGCCGAAGAAACCGAATGCTGCTTTTGCTTGGAGGATGAAGAAACAATGGAACATGTTTTATGTCACTGTCCAGCAATGGAAGCAACCAGACAAACAGTGTTTGGAAATTCTGAAATATCACATAGATTTGAAAACTGTCCACCCTAGAAAGCTAATCGATTTCATGAAAAGGATCGAGCTTCGGGACTATGGAAACCATAGTTGCGAGTAACAATAGAATCAAGGGTCGCAGGGAGGGCCCATCTGGACTCACTCATGTATACGAAATACGAATACGAAATACCGATCAGTAGAAGGGCGTATTATTAGACTTTTGCCCACATCTGCACCAAGCCGAGTTTATCTTTAAAATGCATTTGCACCACTACCATAATTGATCAAAAGCCGGTTTAAAGTTAGGCCCACAATCTAGGCAGCTTAAGACGAGCTTGTATATTGTGTACGATTAAGACTCAATATTATTTATTATTCTCCTTTTTTGAGTTTGAATTAATGAAAAGCAGGGTTATATGAACTTATCGACGCTATTTTTATTAATGCTGACATAGATATATTAAAAATATAGGTTTTCCCCATATAATTTATAGTGGTTCAAACTTCTATCATGACATGAACAGCTCGGAAGGGAGGAAACAAGTAATGCTAACAGGTGGGGGCTCATTTCCTAATGTTCACAAATGCTTGTTCTGGTGAATTTTTCAAGAAGGAGATTGTATTAATCTAAAGCAACATTCTGCCACATTCTAGATTTTGGCTGTAGAATTCTAACATCTACTAGATAAAGAATGATTCTGTACATCATCAAAAGCTTTAAGTACCAATGACAAATCGACACTAAAATAATATCTATTTGCATCCAAGTTAAAAGTATCTTTGTTCCAAATACATATACAATTATTGTATTGTATTGTGGATAATAATACAGTTACCTAAATACTTGTATAATCTACCGCTACATCTGTATATTGATCTAAAAACATGTTAATTTTTATATGATGAAATAAGCTTCTGTATAGCATAGCATCCACAGTGATTAACTCCTTATACTTTGTACTTTGGTGTTCTCCAGCCTGGAGGAGGGCGATGGGACTTGATGGGCCCCATTCCGTGGCAACTCAGAATCGCGGGGGCGTCACTCCCCGTAATCAAAATGCTCTCACCCGTTTGACTGTCTCGGCTGATAATACAATGCAGCGCTGCTTGTCACATACTGTCATTGAGCAGCTCCACACTTTGTACTTCGGTGTTCTCCATCCTGAAGGAGGACGATGGGATTTGATGGGCATGGGCCACATCCCGCATATGGATAATGTATCCGATTTTGGAGAATTCCATTCTACTGGCCGAAATTCCGACAAAAAAAAGATATGGTAAAACAACTTATCGACCAATCTACTGATTTCGTATCAGAGAAAGCAGATTGGTTTGGTTGGGATATCCCGAGCTTGCAAACTAATCTGATATTAAAAACTAAGTGGATACAATTTGGAGCATCATGTTTATGCGAATTATATCTCATATTATCATATGGCTGCATTCATATACAAAACGAAAATGGGCTTCGAACTTGAAAACACACAAACTGGATCTGACAAGTTAGTTTCTGAAAACACTTTATACTTTATGATTTGAATCTCATTATTTTTCTTAGTGTTTACGTTATGTTCCCACATAGCCAAGAAATAGGTTTTAATACGGTATTTATTGTTTAAGTTTGGAATCTCGCGACCTTTCTAGTCCTTCATAGCCAACCGCAGGGGATAGGCACCCACACTTTGAGGACCACTGCTTTAAAATATGGTTCACTAACCAAAAGTTTATATTTTTTAACAGGTTTAATGTATATAAGGAGCAATAAATTATGAGATTTTTCTTTACTATTGATGGAGTTTTATACAGTTTCCTTGTGATAAGGCGAAATATTTCAAAACATATTTGACCGTCATTGTGTTAACAGCGAACAATTTCACATTGGTAATAAATTTAAATAAAATTTTAATTGCCAATTATAAAAACATTTACTTGTGCAACAACTTACCACCTTTTCCTATTGTATCGCCATAGAAATGTATGTCGTTTTTTTTTTAAACTCGTGTATAATTTTGGTGACGATATCATATTGCCTATGTTCTTGTAAGTAATTAACACATTCATTGGTTTTTAGTATTAGCAGAAAGGAGTTAACTTTATTAATAACATAACTAGTATTAGATCTTGGGATCAGATTATATGTGCTATTTGAGGAAAACAAAAGCAAAATACTCTCTATTAGCTTTACCAAATTCACTCATGAACTGTAAACTTTATTTCTTTTGCACGTATTCTACTCTAATTTCTTTTAATCTTAACACCTTCGTATAATTGTTTTTTTTTGTATTACAATTATTAGAAAATTATTTAATAAACGAAGCTAAACAAGGTGTATCTCCGATATATATTTTCCAAATATGTATATGTTCAATATGTGCTCTACTTCATTTGTCCAGACGCCAAATAAAATCATGTTTGAAGTTCGCAACTTCACTTGGCCTACATTCATTTGAAGGAAACAAAATTTTTGTTTATATTTGGTATGTGATCTTTAAGTTGTCAATATCATATTATATAAATGTGTTTTTTACGTATTTTCCTAAGGTAATAGCATTTGATCTTAAAAACTAAGGGGGAAATTCTCAAAATATCCGGTGCAAAGGCGTATATTTTGTATCAACCAAAATACTAAATACCCTCCTCAATAGTGAAGAAAACTATGTAATTTTCTCCATAAGGAAAATCGATATCTTGCTTACCATGAGGGTCTAGATAATTTAATTTTCAGGAAGAAAAAAAAATTATTTAAATTGAAAATAACTTCAAAATACGTTTTAGGCTTTAAAGATCGCTTTACAAAAATATAATAAAATGCCTGTATTACGCAAGGGGGTAGTCACTAGGGTAAAATTTGTGACAAGATTGCGAAAAGTAAGGGATTGCGAGGGATTTCGAAAGATTGCGACGGATTGCGACAGATTGCGGGTTTTTGAATAAGATTGCGAGAGAATTCTAAGGATTGCGAAAAACTCCCAAGGATTACGAAAGACTCCCAAGCATTGCGAAAGACTTCCAAGGATTGCTAGAGATTTCTAAAGAATTGCGAATTCGTTTGCGTGCTCTTTTAAAGTGTCTTGTAAATTGCAAAACGTATACTTAATTTTACGCTCGGGTCTACGGAACTATAGGTAGGTTTGTTATGGAAACTAGAAATATTCTTCAATATGAAAATATAGGATTTAGAAGTGTTAAAACATGGACTTTGATTAAACAAAAATCAACAATAGAGATTAAATAATGATTTATTACATTATCAGCCAGGTTCATATTTTGGACCCCAATTAAAAAAGAAATACAAAAGTTCTAGGGTAGTTTATCTATTATCTTTTGTTAATTATGAATCAAACCAATGAGCACAGAGACATGGTTCTGACAATGCATGCATGCATGTTTATGACAACTTTGTGAACAACATAAGTTTAGGTAACATAAAAATGAAATAGCTTATTTGTGGTCTTTTGGAAGTCCCTTGAATATTATACGAATTATATAGGTATACAGGGTGACCACAAGATTATTGGCCACTGACCAAAATATATTTTGAGATTTAGGGAGCTTACATGAACGGCTATAAGGAAAAAGGTAGGCGTAAAAACAGTAATAAATTACTTCTGGTCATACCGGAAGTAATGGAAACTGTGTTATTTTAAACCCCTGCATATTTTTGCTATTGTCGATTACCTATTCATCAAAATCTAAGTCATGTAACCCTCCCTATACCTATGATAGTTTCTGATACAGGACGTTCTACTAAAATTATTTAAGTGAATGCTGCTTAAGTGTCAAATTTACACAACACTTCCGGATTGCCTACAGGTAAACTGAAAGTGAAAGTTTTAGTAGTTTAATGGTTAATATACCGCAAAAATATAGGGGTGTTTCAGTTAAAATAACAAAGTATTACTTCCGGTTGGACCGAAAGCAGAGCTGCCGAAAGTGACCCATTAATTATTGCTTTTACGCCTATTCTTTTCTTTATGGCCATTCCAGTAAGCTCTCCAAATTTCGTATTGATATCTTTTTGTATAATGAATAAAACGCCTGGTTAGTAATCTCTTGGTCTCCCGGTATACAGGGTGTCCCATTTCATTGCTTTGTGATGCTCAGTTGTTTGTTTGAAATTCATTATAAGGAAAACATAGCTTATTTGGATCAGATTACGCTTTAAAGCAAAATAGTTACAAATAAATAAAAAATAAATATCAAAAAATACAAAAAAAACAACCTAAACCCCATTACCCAAAATATTAATTATTCGTTAATAAATTAACTTTAAAATGGTCTAGTTCAAAAATAGCAGGTCAGAAAAACACAGCCGAAATCAGAAATAGGAACTTAGCTTCAACCTTAAATTTCTGTTCGATTTTTTAATTTTTGATGCCGTTTTAAAATGTGAACTTATTTTCCATTATTTGAATGTCTTCATTTTTCTCTTTTGGCCAAATGAAGGTGTCGAGGCACGACTTAAGGAATTTAATTTTGTTGGAGCTTTTATCAATTTCCACTACAACTCTACCCTCTACCAATGTACCATGTCCGTAAATAACATACTGGATAATGATATTCCAAACGTATATCAATAGAGCCTTTGTTGATATTTTATCTTCCTTTTACTTCTCATTTTTGTTTTTCAAGAAACCCCCCATTCTCTTACACCGAAGAAGAGAGAAACGAGTGGATTTCTTTACTAGCATTGTTATTGATTTTAACACCTAGAAAACAACGATCTTCCTTTTGTTACTTTTTGCTCCTTAATATATTTAACTCAGTAATACCTTCTAAATCCTCAAATACATTATTTTCATTGTCAATATCTTGTCTGTCTTCCTCGTTTACCGTTTGCCCCTCTATATCTTGAATTCATATCGAGATTCATACTCGAATTCATATTCATAGTTTTAAAGATATTAAATAAAAACTATTTTTGCGCATTTGCGCTTCTATGTTAATACCTCGGTTCGGTACATATAAAACATAATATTTTGGAGGCCATATTATAGTTTTTATCTGTGATCTTTAAAACCGAGTCTAAATTATGCTTATTTCAGATATTTTTATACAGGAGTGTGTCAGTGGAAAGTCGAGTGAGAGTAAAAAATGAATGTCTTACAGTCTTACTTAATATAGGTCATATTTATTTATGGAGCATTGGAACACATACAGAGTGGGGCATAAGTTTGGAAACCCCTGTTTTATTTTGAAACCACCAATTCATTTGCGACAAAATTAAATATGGGGGGATTATCCGAAGTCCCTGATTTCAAAATGTTATCGGCAGTGTTGCCACTCTTTCAGATCTTTCTCTACCATAGCCAAATGTCAAATTTTAAATGGAACGTCAAATTTATTTTTTCAGCAATACAGGGTGAAACAAAATCGTTTCTCACAATTAGGATCTCGGAAACCATAAGAGATACGAAGTCTCTTAAATGGGGTCAAAGTTGCGCAATTTAAGAGTCATTGATATGCCATTGAGAAATTTAGAAAATTCCGACTACTTCCGAATATATTCGTAATAAACCGAAAATTAGCTATTTTATTTTTATTTTTTTCCTGACTCTATTTGAAGAGATAATATAAAATGAATTTAACATTTTTATTGCCATTTTTTCTCCTTTACAAGACGGCAGTATCATATTTTAAATCTGGCGTTTCGTGTCCGGGCCCTCACCATTAACTTTTTTTTTTAAATACGGACCTGTATTTTTTATTTCATTTTTTAGAAGCGTTTGGTTTCCCAAAACCAACGATATATCAGACTTGTCCAATAGCAGTAACAAATATTCTCATAAGTGAAATCGAGTCAGAAAAGATTGCCCTATCTCGGTCTAACACATTTCCCTATCTCTGTCTAACACATTTCTTTCTTAGGGAAAAAATCTAGATTTGTTGATTTATTGAAAAGTGTGATACAATGTTGGTTTTGGGAGACCAAAGGCTTTTAAAAAATTAAATAGAAAATCCAGGTCCGTATTTAAAGAAATGAAGTTGCTGATGGGGGCCCGGACACGAAACGTCAGATTTAAAATTTGATACTGCCATCTTATAAAGGGAATATCAATGACCCTTAAATTGTGCAACTTTGCCCCCGTTTAACAGACTTCCTATCTCTTATGGTTTCCGAGATCCTAATCACAGATTAACAATCTGTGTCCTAATGGTGAGAAGCGAATTTGTTTCACCCTGTATAGATTCCCCACTCCAACGCCAGTTCAGTATAGTTCATGTCAGATAGCTGGCAGTGTATAATGGATACTCTGTATACGAACTGGTATTATACAGGGTGTTATTTAAGTACGTGGCCAAACTTCACTCTTTGAGTGATTTTAGGACGAAAAGTTAAATAAACATAGGTCAGGAAATGCATTGTTTCCAAAATACAAGGTGTTCAAGTTTAAGAAAAAAACGGTAGTGTACGCCGCTGACTTCTTTCTAATTTTGGTATTTATTTCGGATTAAGGAACCAAAAACACAACTTTTTTGTCATACGCTCCCAAAAATAGCTATTTTACGAACTCATTTAAGTCCGTAAAAGGCTTCTTTTTCGGCCTAGTCCCTAAAAGTCGTCATGGCAACCTTTACGGACTATTCCAAAATTCCTGAATATGTTTAAATGTCAAATTTCGAATGACATGACAAAATTATCAAATAGTTGCTACGGTATCAATTTCTAAGCTAACTTTTTCGAACATGCCCATAGACTATATCACCAAAAAAGTGATTTTTATTTTTTTCTCAAAAACTAAGCAAAGATACAAAGATGGCACAAGGGATACGAAAGGTGTATTTTTAGTTGGTAAATTTAGAAAAAAATATAGACTTTTTAAAAAAGTGAGTGGCTTACATTTTTTTATCAAAAATCTCCAGAATATTCACTTCCGGGACGCCACTGGACTTAAAAATAATAAATCTAATTAGCTTCTTGTTACAGTAAATAGTACTGCCGAATTTTAACAAAATCGACCAAAAGAATATTAAGATTTTTACAAAAAAACGATTTTTTTTTTAAAGTTTGACACCCTGTATCTTGGAAACAGTGCATTTCCGGACATATGTTTATATAAACTTTTTGTCTTAAAATCACTCGAGGAGTTACCTTCTGAAGTTTGGCTACGTTCTTAAATAACACCCTGTATTATTGACGACAATGAATTCAATTGTTGTCAACAAACCCGTACCATAAACATACCGAGAAAAATACTTAACGATTTTTTATACGTGTTTATGACAAATACTATATCCAGTTAGCACGTAGCCGCTCCTTTGGTACTTAATATCATCTATTTTAACGAAAACTTTTGTGGATTATGAGTGATTGCGAATGTATTGCGAAGGATCGCGAATCGATTTCGGAGGATTGCGAAGCGATGGCGATGATTGCGAAGCGATTGCATTGACTGCGAAGCGACTGCCAATGATTGCGATATAAATAGTGATTTCAGCGATTGCGAGTGAGTTTGTGACAGTATTGCGAGAAGTGAATCACCCCTCGGCATTACGTCACTCTTTTTGGCCTATCTTGAGTTTGTTACCATAAATTTTATTTAAAAATATCATATTGGTCATAAGTAAGATGGTTCATATTTTGAAGTTTGCAGTGTGCATCATTCAAAGCATTTATTTCATGAACTGAACACTTAGTCACTGAAAGCGGTAAGCCACAATCATTTAAACGAACTCTCTCAATCGGAATCTCAGAGCCACCCAATTAAAAAATAAAAAAAAATAAAAAAATTTCTACATGCTGATTCTTCTGTAGTAACGATTATACTACAGAAGATTGAGCGTGTATAGATTTTGTTTAACCTTCCCGTGGCCGTGCTACAAAAAGTTACGTTTCCGGCCGTGTGGGGTAACTATGATACCCCATGAAATACTTCATGATCTTTTGTAAATGATGGTGTGCAATGATGTACAATAAAACACTAATAATTCAAACAGTTTGTTTACTAAAAAAACATTTTAATTTTTACAATAAATTATTATTTACGTTTCCTCGTTATTTTTACAATCGGGACATAATTTTTTTTTACTTTCTTCTAAGTGTATGTTGCAAATGGGTTTTTTGCATGTACTACATGATATTTTAGTCTTTCTATCCCGTGATCTGGCACAAAAGCTGCATTTGTTTACGTTTTCGGCCGATCGACGACACGATAAGACAGAAATTGTGCGCTTAGGATGTCATTTAATTCTTCGAAAATAATAACCGCAGTTAATTGATAGTCAAAAACTTTTGTGGAAGATAATTTAATAAAACCGCATCTGGAGTACCTAAAATACCCCGCTCGGCCACGGAAAGGTTAATTGAGTGGCTCTGTGATGTACTGAACACAGTGGCGTAGCTACCGGGTGGGCCAGGGGGGGCAAGGCCCCACGGCGCCAAGAGAAATTAGGCGCCGCTCCGAATTTATAAATATGCTAATGCTAACAATGCTCATGAGCTTAACTGAGTTTTTAAATTAATTAAATTATAATATAATCAAAGATCAAATATCAAAATATGTATTAAACTTTTTACCCAACCAATACATTTTGTGTAAGGTATTTATTATTTATTCTATGTGGAATAAAAAGATATCCCGGCGGCATATTTACACATCCTCACATTCAATGGCACCAGGGTGCTGAAATCGGTTAGGTTTTGTAAGCGTTTGTAGCGCTACAAAAGCTCACTGATTTGGGCACCTGGCACACGCTGTTATATAATATTTCACTTTTCGCATGGCCCTCCGCTCGCTTCGCTCGCTACGGGGGCTCCAGAAAATGAAACTAATCAGGTGCTAACCCATACTAACCCAAGACATACCCAAAATCAAGAAAAAAACTGTTTAGAAACCTAACCTAAAAAATAAAAAAAAAGCAAAGGGGTTTGAACCCGGGCGGCCGATAGCCAAAGTTCACTGATTTGGGCACCTGGAATACGCTGTTATATAATATAACCCAGGCCGCCGATAGCCGCCGAATTGAGACCTAACCATCTAGACCTCTCGACCACGAGGCTCTTGCCGCAAATTGATTGCATCACGAAGACGCGATTAGGTGCCCACATCAGTGAGCTTTTGTAGCGCTACAGACGCTTACAAAACTTCCGATTGTCAAGAATTAACAAAAAGAGAAGGCCTAAATGAAAAAAAAAACTATTCTCCATAAAAGTTTCGCTTATGTCTTGACAAGGTAATAGAGCAAACCTCACATTTTTATCTTGTAAACTAACAAAGATATCACAATAATTATACGCCCTAGCCTTATACATATAGCTTAACGGAATTGGTTAAAAAGTTGTTTTTTTAAATATATCACTCAATTAACAAAAAGGGAAGGCCTAAATGAAAAAACTATTCTTCATAAAAGTTTCGCTTATGTCTTGACAAGGTAATAGTGCAAACCCCATATTTGTATCTTGTAAACTAACACAGATATCACAATAATTAAACGCCCTAGCCTTATACATATCTTAACGGATTTGGTTAAAAAGAAGTTTTTTTAAATACAGGTATCACTCAATTAACAAAAAGGGAAGGCCTAAATGAAAAAAAAACTATTCTTCATAAAAGTTTCGCTTATGTCTTGACTTGACAAGGTAATAGAGCAAATCCCGTATTTTTATATTGTAAACTAACAAAGATATCACAGTAAACGTCCGTGACCGTTTTCCGTTCCCTGCCAGCTCGCCCGCCGTTAGTCGGGATCGCGACCTTCAAATTTTACTGCCGGCGCGCGTTAAGAAGTTTCACTTCAAAAATATACGTTTAATATTATGATGTATTATTTTTGGATTAATTTGCGTATATACACAAAATATAGGTTTTTTAGGCGCCAGCGGATAGGCTTGCCCCCCGGCGCCCACCTTTATAGCTACGCCACTGACTGAACAACAGATTTCTAGTTATGTATTCACATTTAACAGTATGTAACAGTAGAGTAATTTACATTTTAGAACGCAATATGATTTATTTTTATTTTAGGTGATTATTAGGAAAACAATACTTACTATAAAAACTGCCGAATGAGAGTAATCAACATTTTAAAATTGTAACACTTTACTTTATTTGATGCATACACATTATATCCTTTATGTATATTATAATTCGAAGCACGAGTGATGGAATTACTATTGAAGATCAACTTTTAAAAAAAGTAATTTTATTCAAAATAATTCTACACAAAAGTTTTTGACTATCAATTAACTGCTATTATTATTTTTCGAGAATTAAATGATAAGTAAAATGTAAAATCTAATTATGTGTCCTAATAATATAAAATGCCGATTTTACTAAATTATAAATATGTGTATACAATTAATACAAAAATAATAATTGATCGGCAGGAATGTTGGGTCATTGGGTTATCGGCCTGGTTGCGTCACATAACTCCTCCCTCCGCAAGTTTGGAAAATAAGAGC
>MU190716.1:0-17540 GCA_016904865.1 Pissodes strobi | reverse complement strand
AAACCTCGTCCTGTAACTATGGTACATGTTTTGAATTCTGAACGATGCAATATTTTGCCGAACAAATTTTAAAATCTCAAAAATAAACAAAGACGGAAAAGTCATTGTCGATTGGTTAAAAAATATTTGTTTACATGATTCCCTAAACTTAACACCAAACATTGAGCGAATGGCTCTTTTTTTCATTTTAAATTCTCTGCTGAGTGATGAGGATGAACCTCCCCAGAGAATAATTTCATATTGAAGAATCGATTCGAATTTTCGAAATAATATACTTTAATAACATTTTCACTTATAACCTGATGTAACCGGTACAGAGCAAAAGAATTACTAGCACATTTTTTACAGACGTAATTTACATGTTTTTCCCAGTTTAAAGACATGTCAATGTGTATGCCTAACAATTTAAATGAAGATACCTGTTGGATAGATTTACCATTTAATTTAATAAGTTGACTTTCTTTATAATTTCCTGCATGAGGCATTGTAAAAGTTTTGTTCTGGTTAAGAGTTAATTTAATTATTGCAAAAGTAATGGTATAATACATTTAAATTTTTGTGCTAAAAGATTCCTTGTGTCACTGATAGAATTATTGTTAGTTAAAATAGTTATGTCATCAGCAAATTCACAATGGTATGCAGACAGGTAGTTAGAAATATCATTCGTATACATTAAAAATAATAAAGGGCCTAGGACACTTCCCTGCGGTACACCAACCCCGACATCCAACTGCACAGAACTTGAGCCCTCAAAAAGTACATATTATTGTTTACGATTTACGAGATACGATTTTAGTGGATGGCAACAATACCACGAATTCCATAAGAGTGTACCATTCGGAGCAGTAGCTCATGATCTACACAGTCGAATGCTTTGGTTAAGTTAACAAACAGTGCCATCACTCTGTCGTTGTCATCCAATCCTTTGCAAACTATGTCCAAGATAGTGCAAAGAGCTGTGATGGTAGACCCATGTTGAGTGTTAGAAATAAGTTTATTGGATTCTAAGAAATGCACAATACGTTTCAAAAGAATCTTCTCGAAAATTTTCGATAAAACAGCCAGAAGAGATATAGGGCGATAATTTCCCATATCTTTAGGGTCTCCATTTTTAAATGAGAGAGAGGGGCGAATTCGCCGCCCTCCTGGATCTTTTTCTAACCACCAATCCTGACCAGTACACAGTTACAGTTGGTCCGCCATTGGGTACTTCCGACCACAAACTTATTACAACGGTTTGTGAATTGCCACTCATACAGAAGGATCCACCATTGCCTCGCAAAATCTGGCACTACAATTCTGCAAACTGGGACGATCTAAGGGAGTTCTACCTGGATTTTCCTTGGCTCGACGTCTGCTTTGGCGCTGACGACCCGTCAGTCTGCTGCGAAAAGATCACGCAAGTAATCTCCTCAGGAATGGAAGCATACATCCCAAATTCCATCAAGTTACGATCAAAAGGAAAGCCCTGGTTCGACAGAAGATGCGAAAGAGCTGTGGGTAGGAAACAGCAAGCCTACAAGTACTGGCAGCAAAATCAGACCGCTGAAAATCGCAATTATTTTGTAGAAGCGAGAAACGAATGCAAGCGTGTTATCGACGAAACTAAGGACAAACACAATCAAAGGATCAGGAATAAACTTTTGCAATGCCCCAGTGGCTCCAGGAATTTCTGGTCGGTAGCAAAGGCAGTAAGTAACAACTTTACAGAAACGTCTCTCCCACCTTTGACAGACGAACGTGGCATCACGGCGACTACAGCCAAGGAAAAAGCAAACATGCTCGCCAAAATGTTTTCTTCGCACTCTACCTTAGACGTCCCCCAAGGCAAGACTCTCCCCACCATATCGAACATCAACACTACCATGGCAGAAGTCAAATTTCATCACCGTGATATTCGTAAAATCCTTAAAAATCTAGATACGCAAAAGGCATCAGGACCGGACGGAATACCTGCCATCGTGTTAAAGAACTGCGCCAACGAACTAACACCCGTTTTTTCCAGGCTTTTTTTCCTGTCTTACGGAAAAGGGATTTACCCATCTTCTTGGAAAGTCGCTCGAGTGCAACCTGTTCCAAAAAAAGGCAAGAAAACCACGCCCTCAAACTATCGTCCAATTGCCTTGCTTCCAATAATCCCCAAAGTCATGGAACGTGTAGTCAATCAGCAACTACTCAAGTACCTCGAGAACAACAAAATAATCAGCGATAACCAATACGGCTTTCGCAAAGAGAGATCGACAGGAGATATATTGGCCTATGTCACTCATATATGGAATAGGGCAATTGAGAACTACGGAGAGTCTCGAGCGATTGCGTTGGATATTTCAAAGGCATTCGACAGAGTTTGGCATGACGGACTGCTCAACAAACTACCGTCCTTCGGACTGCCAGCCTCTCTCTGCAGCTGGATTGCCAGTTTCCTTAAGAGCCGATCTCTGCCCGTTGCAGTCGATGGACACATCTCGGACACATTTACCATCAACGCGGGCGTGCCTCAGGGCGCAATACTTTCACCAACTCTGTTCCTAATCTATATTAATGACCTGCTGACCGAAACAAATAATCCTGTTTACAGTTTTGCAGATGACAGTACCCTTGTCTCCCACTTTAGATCAGAAAAACCCTTACCAGCGGCTGAGACTCATCAGCGCAGACAGGAGCAGATTACAGCAATTAATCAAGACCTGGAGAAAGTTCAAACTTGGGACGACCGAAATTTGGTCCAGTTCGATGCAGCAAAGACCCAAGCAGCCACGTTTACCAAGAGGGCCAATACAGCGGGCCCTGACATCATTATGGCAGGGTCGACCATTCCTTCATCCTCGTCAATCGGACTGCTGGGTATCTCGGTCAACAGCAATATGTCCTGGCATGACCACGTTGCTAACATCGCAAAATCAGCCTCCCAGAAGCTTGGTGCGCTATTTCTCAACAAAAAACTCTATACACCGCAGCAGTTGCTCTTGCTCTACAAAGCGCAAATAAGACCGTGCTTAGAATATTGCTCACATATCTGGGGTGCCGCACCAAAGCACACCCTAAAGCTGCTGGATTCCACTCAGAAGAGAGCTGTGCGTCTCGTCGGCGACCCGGAGTTGATCCGGAATCTAGATAGTCTGGAACACCGCAGACATGTAGCCGAGATATCTCTGTTTTACAGATACTTTCAAGGCAGATGTTCCCAGGATTTGGTCCGCCTCATCCCGCCCCTGGCAGCTCCTGTCAGACAGTCACGACAGACGGCAAGAGAGCACCAGTTCGTCGTACAACTGGAAACACCTAGAACATCGCTTTACAAGAACTCCTTTGTCTGGCGCACTGCATCACTGTGGAAATCACTCCCAGGACATCTGTTTCCCACTACTTACAACTTACAAATATTCAAGAGCCGTGTCAATCAACATCTTCGCACACACACCGCTCGTCGAGTGCCATAGGGTCTCCCTTTAGTGTGTGTGCCACTGCCACAAAAAAAAACAAACAAACAACTTTCGATACTCTCAAAATATCTGGAAATGTGGATTCAGAAAAACAAATGTTTATTAAAAAAGTTAAGGGAGTACTTAACTGGTGGGTGCAAGACTTTATAAGACATGCCGATAAATTGTCAGGTCCACTTGAATAAGAATTTTTTAAATTAGTCATTGTCTCGATGACTTCACTTTCTAAAACTTTAAATAAATGAATTGATTCTCCAATTTGACAAATTTCCATATCTGGGGTAGGTGTAATGTTATTCGAGATGGACTGGAGATCCTTAGGAATATTAACAAAAACTGATCGACAATGTCACTTGGATTTGAATATTCCACATCAGCTTTAATAATACAATTGATTTTTATTTATTTATTTTATTTATTTATTCAACGTTACCACTTTTACAATTTTTTAAATACAATATATAATTTCTTATAAGTAAATTCCATTTAACCTAAAATTGTCCTTTTGGCCAGATCCTTAAAACTAGAATATGGTCCATTCGTAAAAAGTCTAAACTGTCCCAGCACCTGTTTACACTTGAAGATATTCTGTTGACAGGGTTAAATAATAAATACCATGTACGACAAGGGGGCAGATGCAGGAGAGTTTTACTACGCGTTGGTCGACAACGAACATGAATTTGAAAGTGCTGTAGACATTCAGGACTGTTTATATGAATATTAAGCGTTTTATACGCAAAGCAAATATCATAGTATTCTCTTCTGCACTGTAAAGGAGCAAGTCCTAAGTAAACCATAGTCTGATCATCATTCAGATAAATTCCATTGACTGAAAGTTTGAATCGCGCGTACTTTATAAACTTTTGTTGAACATTCTCAAGCCTAGCTATATGAACAAAATAATATGGTGACCAGACTATGCTTGAAAATTCTAGTATACATCTCACAAACGAAGCAAACTAAACCTTAAGTTCATCTAAGGATTTAAAATCTCTACTTATCCTTTTTATCAACCCCAGCATTTTGTTCGCCCTAGATATAATTATCTCAAGATGATAACAGAAATTTAACTTAGTATCCAGATATACCCCAAGGTCCCTAACAACACTTACCTCACTGACAATTACATTATTTATATTGTATTGAACAGGATCAATTTGAATTTTATGTCTGCTAAATCTCATAAAGTTACATTTACTTCATATTGGCTTGACACCAGTCATAGACTGAGTTGAGTTCATTCTGAAGGTTCATTATATCTTGATAAGAAGCAACCTGGGCAAACACCTTCATTTCGTCAGCGAAAAGCAAGTAATGACAGGACAGCTTTGATCCCAGGTCATTGATAAACAAAGAAAACAGAAAAGGTCCCAGGTGGGATTCCTAAGGAACACCAGATGTTGTGGGAAATGGGGTTTATAGATGTCCATCGACTCTAACCTGCTGTTCTCTATTGGAAAGATATTATTTAATCCAAGAAAAAAGTGAACCCGAGAACCCATATTTAGCAAGTTTTAATAGTAGAACAGAGTGGTTGACTTTGTCAAAAGCCTTACTGAAATGCGTGTAAACTCTTTTCCGTCTTGAAAAGAATTGGTGATAAAGTTTACAAAAAGAAACAAGTTGGTATCAACAGACCTTCCAGGAGTAAATCCATGCTGTTGACTAACAATTATCTGCTGGAACAAATCAGACAATTTGTTCTCAATACACGACTCAAACAACTTCGGGATGGCTAATGGGTCTGTAGTTGGTAATATCACTTTTGTTGCCAGATTTGTGAATCGGATTTACATATGATAGCTTTTAAGAGTCAGGAAATAATCCAGAGGTAAGGAACTGACGAAAAATAATAGTCAATGGAAGATATAAAGTATGTGAACATAGCTTTAATACTCTATTAGGTATTCCATCAGGACCTGCAGGTTTGTTGATGTCCACTTCGGACAGAGATTTTTGCACTTCAAGGGCATTCAAGTTGTTAACTGTATCGGGTACCTGTTAAGAGTGACAAGATGGATAAGTCTTAGGAGTGATTGGGGGATTAAAGACAGAGGAAAAATGTGTAGCAAATAAGTTAGCTATATCGGTACCGTTATCAGCACAATCGTCACCAAGAAACATTTTCTTTCGAACAGATCCATCATTAGATTGTGATTTCACAAAATTCCAGAAAAATTTAGGATTAATACTAATGTTAATTTCAGTATTACTAATATAATGTTCATGACATTCTTTGATTAAAATTTTACACTGATTACGAATTAAGCTAAAGTGTTTGTAATCAATAACTGAATAAGTCTGCTTGTACCTTTTGTGGGGTATTTTCTTTTTAAATATAAGATTCTTGAGGTTCTGCGAAAACCAAGTGGGAAAGCTGTCGCAATTTGCATTCCGTTTTATGGGCACAAACACATCAAAACAGTCAGACTACTGAGTAAAAATTACTTATAGTTAAATCCAAGTTATCATTTAAAACTGAATTCCAGCAAAGAAAATTCTACTACGAATAGAAGGCTCATGCTTATGGACGGGAGTGAAACGGCTTAGAGACATCAATGTGCTCATAATATTTTACTTCGCGGCGGTAACCCTCGGACGATTCATGCGCCAGGTTGCCAATATTTCGCAATACGCGAATAAGCAACGCGTCGATAGTCGCGCCGCTATAGCTGCCGCGTTGGTTTTTGTTTTTCTTCCAACACAAATTGGCAACAGCGAGTTCGCCGCAGGCGCATTTCAAGCGACCTTCTGTCGATGGGGCCAGGCTTTTCAGAGTCTGGCCCCATTTCGGGGATCAAATAGTTAACGTGTGGTGGGTTTTCTTATCGTAGTAGAATTTTCTTTGATTCCAGTTAACACAAAGAAAATGGTCATTAATCAAATCATAATCAGCATTTCTAAAGTCATAGATGTAGGAATCCACAGGTTCCAGGAAAACTTCATTAAAGTCTAAAATTATTTGTAATGGTGGATGATACGAATGACAACTCACCAAACCATCACACTTCTCAACTGATAGCGGCTCAAAGTTAGAAAAACACAAATCCAAAATAGAATTGTGATCATTAGGATGGCTATTGTATTGTGAAAGGTTTAGATGAGCAGTGGTATCACATAACAGAATTTCTTTTGGAGACCTTACATTACCAGGCACCAAACCTACGAAGTCATCAACTGATCTCCACTTAATCCACATTGTAGTCACCAACAACTATAACTCTTTCAAACATTTCACAGGCACTAGCAACAGACCTGAGGTAAGAGTCATAATAAGACATCTCCTCAACAGCAGGATTTCCTATGGACAGAGGATGAGATTTATATATGCATTGTTAACAGCCAACAGAACACCTCCTCCCCGGCCTTTTGAGCTGTTATCTGCACTTCTGTCGGTACGATAGACCAGGTAGCGAGAATCCAAAAATTCTGAATTATTTATGTCACAGTCTAACCAGGTTTCCGTGAGGGCGATTAATGAATATGATTCAGACAATACTGCACAATAAATGTCTTTCAGCTTTGTTTTAATACCTCACACATTTTGATAAAGAATGGAAACACAATCTAATGAGGTTGGTCCACTTCGCCTTGGCTCTAAAAATTTCCGACGGAATGGTTCTTTAATTGACGTCGAGGACCCTTAATTGCAGTGCCTTCCGGCCAAAGATTAGGGTCAAGAAAGCCTTTTAACAGAGATTCTTTAACTCCTATCTTAAACGATGCGACATCATCGTTCTTATCCAATATAACGCATTTCATATAAGCAGTTGGTCAACCATGTATTCAGTCACCTGTTCAGCTGTCGTGCTTGGATGGCACCATCCCAGGTACAGCCATTGACGTCTTTCGCCAGCAGTAAACTGACTGCAAGTAGTTCCAGTTCCGATAATGACATGTGGTCCATTTAAACGTGCCCCGGTGCCAGCCAACCTCTCATGGTTATGCTGAGAGTTGCTGAACTGCCTCACCGCATTCTGTGACTGATCTCTGTTATGAAAATGCTCAGACTTTTTAGGGATCTTCACTTTTACGAGGTTTCTCTGGAGCACTATTTTTTATTTTGACTGGGTGGTACAATTGGTGGAAATATTGAGAACTCAGTTTGAGAGACAGCTTGATTGGAGGTCACCAGGTTCTTCAGAAGTCTTAGTTCCTTCTCCAAGGTAAGAACTGTATGATTCAATGCATTGTTTTGACGTTCAAGCTCACTTATTTTCCTTTCATTTGCTACATTTATAGTTGCAATAGTAGCATACTCTGAGCGCTACTCAATAATTTCCCCACTTTTCTGTAGCATACTGGTGAGGTTCTTCATTTCAGTACTTATATCCTCCTGGTTAACTGAAGCAGTGGTCACTGTGTCAACAAGATCAGTGATTTTATCCTGTATCGAAGTTGCAACATCATGGTCAGGTGCAAGACTAGCCAACTGGTCACTCAGGCCACTGAATCTGTCCTGCATAGAAGTTGCAAGGTTATCAAGCTTCTGGGACATCTTAGATGGCAGCTTGCTGTAAAGAGCATTAAAAGCCTCGATTTCAGATTAGCCGCACCATTACCCTGCGTTTTTATGGACGCTATGCAGTTATTACAAGCATATAACATTATGCGGATCTTCATCTGGGTCACCTGTGCCTCTGAGGTACTAAATTTTGAACATATCAAGCGTTCGACATTATTACAGAAGTCGCAGATTATTTTATATTTAAGTTCCTTCTTAGTCAACGCGGTATCACATTTTGAACAGGACATGCTGAATCAGTCAGCTAAACCGGGTATAGGCAACAACAAAACAAACTCTGCTGAAGGCGACAGCGATATAGTGAATCACACAGGTGAAACGCACTATAGATTTCCCATCTGAATTCAGGAATCTGAAGAACGAGGTTTTGCTATCCCTTATAACTGAATAGTAAACAGTAATTCTATTTAAAATAACAGGATTTTCACAAAACAAAAGAGCAATTTGCTAAGAAGAAGTAAAGCAGATACATTTGCGGTTCACCCACTATGACAGTTAGTTGCGACACTGTTTAACACCGTGCAAATTTTCAAAATTTAATAACGAAAAATGGGACACTAAAAGCAGAAAAACTTGGTATTAGGAGCGCTGTACAGACCGTGTCGCTCTATTACAAACATTTTTTTTATGGGCTTTTTTATTTTTAATAAAAGAATTAAGTTCCAAACTGTTTTTGACTTATTATTGGAGTTACATACTTTGGTGTCATAATAATTTCGCTTAGCTGTTCTTAGTAATTGCTTGTATATACTTTTATATTTTCTATAAAAATCAGAAGTTATCGTACTTTGTCTCATTTGAAAATGTAAATTCTTTGTTCATTTCATTTCGTTCTATTATACCTATATTGGGGTTTGGAACCTTCGACAAAATGCACTAAAATAGAGTTTTATCCATAATACCGAAACAGAATTTTTGCATTTGACGCGCGTTTCGCTAACCATGTTAGCATCATCAGGAGATTATTAAAACAGTTTTAATTTGAAAAATGTAAAAACAAACAATTTTAAATTAGACTACATGATCCATTATATTCCACGTTGAACTAATAATTATCTTTTGTGATATGAATATTTTCTTTGCATTAAGAATTGAAGTTCTATAGTAAATCATAATATGTGTTGTATCTGATTATTGATTGTACACATTCAAAATGGAACAAACGAATCGTTGATAGGCTCACGTGACCACTGAGGCATCTAATATCATAAGTTGCCGAATTAATATTTGCCAAAATCGAACCTACTTGCTTGTTCCAGTGCAGTTTATTATCCAAGGTTATTCCCAAGAATTATAGAATCATTAAGATAAATATAAATAGAAAAAACTTAAAATAAGCCAATGAACATTAGATTACCAATTGTTTGTAGATGACATATCTCCAGGCGGCTGCAGCAAATAACAGTAAATATTCAGTAACTATCTCTTTTGTACCTTATGCCGGTTTAATTTATTCAATATTCATTTGATGTAGCCGCTTGGAGGAATTTTATGCTGATCCAATTTCGATTAGATATACTATACCTGATAGGATGTTCTACTCGTTAGAGCAATTTCCATGCTGCGATTTCAATACTCAATACTTTATTTATGTTATGTTACAGCAGTCCTATACACACATATATTAAAACTTTAATAAATTATACAGTAATAAATACAGATTAGAATCAAATAAACCATTTAAAATTCTAGTCTAATACATGCATTTACAACATAATAAGATTTGAGTTAAAATATTCGTCAAATCTATAAAAAAAGTGCTATCAAATAGGTCTTTATTCTCTTCTTGAATACTATGTGCACTATGTTAAGTAAAACTGGTAATATGTGATACATTTTACTAGTTCAGTACCCCGGGCCCTTCATATCCGCCAGTACGTAAGAATTAAGTTATATCTTGCGCGAGTATTGTGTCCGTGGATGTCCTCATGAATCTGGAACAGTCCCATACTCTATGACATATGATATATGTGAATGAAAAATGGAAAAATAAGTTGTTCACAGTATATTAGCAGGTACACCGAGATATCTTCCGCAGAATGCACTGATCGATATTGAGCTTCTTTGAGAGTGCATCAATATCACACAGCAAGGACAACTCCCAAGAATAATAATTTGGCGTATTTGGAACATTGTTTAGTCATCTCAAAGAAAACATTCCATTTGTCTTATCTGCGTTTAATAGAAGCCTGTTTAATTGAAACCAAAACTCAGCCCTATTTTGTGACATCATGGAGTCAACCACTGACTTCTTCAATGTATCAGCAGCGAAAGACACTGTTGTGTCACCAGCAAAAAGCATATACTTAGCCCGAGGTTCGCACAAGGGAGGGTCATTTATATAATATATAATTGTATTAAATAGAGCCACGCATTGAGCCCTGGGGTACTCCAATAGTAATTTTATTCTTTATACCCAGTCATTCTCACCATGTTTTCAAGGTATGATTTCAGTAGATCAAATAAAATAAAATTCGCTCTAAATTGAATTTGTATTTTGTAAAAGTTCTGCTTTTTAGATAGGTAAATTGAACAGTTTGATGACTGTGATGCTAGGCCTACAGACCGCCTTAACTAGAGCCTTTGATAAGTCTTTCCCTCTCGAGGCATCACAACAACAGCCAGGTGAAGCCACAAAATGGTGGAACCAAGAGCTAGGAGAATTGAAGAGGACAGCCAGAAAATCTTAACAGAACAAAAAGAACCAGAACTCAAACCAACTGGGAGCAATACAGCACCAATCTGCGGGAGCTTAAAAAACTAGTGAGAAAAAAACAGCGAGGCCTGGATGGCCTACTGTGAGGAGATTGAGGATCACTCACAGACTGCACGGCTCTACAAAGTCCTCGCAAAAGACAAAGATTGCAACCTAGGTTTACTAAAGACGGCTGACCCACAAGAGAGTCTTGAACTGCTTCTGCAGATCCATTTCCCTGGTTCGTCGGCAACAGACGGCAGGAACTGGCCAGACGAGACAAGCTTTCAACCTACTGATTTGGACTGACAAAGTGCCAACCAAATAGTCAGTGACGACAAAGTGCAATGGGCAGTACTAAGCTTCTCAGCCTTCAAATCGCCAGGTACAGACGGCATCCGATCAGCCCGTACTACAGTGGGGTCTGGAGGAGCTACTGCCGCACTTGTTCTGGTAAAGGTGTTCTGGGCATGCATAGCGCTGCGCTACATCCCGAAGGTATGGAGAAAGGTAAGAGTGGTGTTCATACCAAAAGCAGCAAGGATGGATTACATTGTCCTCAAAGTCTACCGACCAATCAGCCTAACATCCTTTGTTATGAAAACTCTGGAGGGGCGGTGTGAGCCATACTTGAGGGGCTGCGTACTAGTCAATCGACCGCTGCATCCCAACCAACATGCGTACACTTCAGGAAGATCGACCGACACGGCCTTGCATTCAGCAGTGACTCGGATCGAGAGATCACTGGACAATAAGGAGTCCACCTTAGGGGTATTTATTGGTAAGAGCGCGTTTGATAAAACCACCTTTGGAAAAATCAATGCAGCCTTAACAAACAGGGGCGTCCCTCCTGCTGTCAGTGGCTGGATTTTCAACATGCTCTCAAAGAGACGCGTGCAAATAAAGGTTGAAGGCGTTCTATCGCCACTGCTATGGAACCTTGTTCTCGACAGTCTTTTGCATCACCTCAACTCAAACAGATACTGCTCAATGGAAAGTTCGAAGTAGTTCTGTGCAATCGAATGCAGAGTGCCCTTTGCTTAGTTGAAGAGTGGTGTAGGGAGCACTCCCTGTCTGTAAACTCCAGGAAGACGGAGATGGTGCTCTTCACCAGCCGCTACGGCCTCCGACTTCCCATAACACCCCACTAAATTTTGCGTCTGAGGTTAAATACCTTGGGATACCTTCGATGCCAAATTAACCTGGAATCTTCATTTAGAACGAAGACTAAAGAAGGCATACATTTGTTATGAACAGGGTCGCAGGACCGTGGGAAAGACCTGTGGTATGAAACCCGCGGTCGTAATCTGGATCTATACTGCTATCATATGACCCATGATTGCCTATGGAGCCGTGGTTTGGTGACCCAAGGGTCAACAAAAAACGGCAATGCTTAACCTCAGCCAGGTACAGAGAACTGCGTGCCTAACCATAACGGGAGCTATGAGAACAACCCCAACCAGAACCATGGAAGTAATGTTGTACTTGCCGCCCCTAGATATTTATCTAAAGGAGGTGGCTCTCACTGCATTGCTAAGGCTCAGAGTCGTTGGTGTACAATCCATCGTAAAATGAGGAGAGACTAGACCCTGCCTGTGGGCCAGAGCAGACAGCATACATCCCAAGTTTGTCTTTGACAAACTACGATATTCAAATAAAACCAAATGAGCCTATAACCGAACGTGGGGTTAACATTTTCGTGGATGGCTCAAAAACCAAGGAAGGAGCAGGCTGTGGAATTTACTCTCGTAGCTTGCGAATTGATGATCTACGGAGGTACATGCAAGCATAGTTCAGTCTGAACTTGCTGCTATATCCATAGCCGCAACAGATATTGTTTGCAGGAATACTGAGGACAAGTCTATTAAAACCTAAAGGGATAGTAGACATGCACTACTAACCCTGAAAAGTTATAAACTTAAAGCCAGGTCCGTACTAGAATGCCACAATTCACTGGAGGATGCCGCCCGCAAAAAACGGAATTTCTGTGTGCTAGGTCAACGGACATGCACAGTGCGAAGGCAACAAATTAGCGGATAAATTGGCTAGGAAGGCAGCCGGTTCAAACCTACCTATCGCGACGTTGATACATATGACGAAAAAGGTCACCCATGAAGACTTTAGGGCAAGATCAGACAAAACAACTAGCTGTCGACTTGCCAGGGAACTACGAAGCTACCCCAATGAGTAGGAAGAACCTACGACTCATGGCGCGGATTCTGACTGTACACTGCCAGCTAAGAAACGACATAATGAGATTATGCGAGACACCTCTATGCAGAGGCTGTGAACAGAAGGACGAAACAGTAGAACAACTGCTCTGCGATTGCGACGCTGTTTCGGAACTAAGGGAAACCATTTTGGGAGAACGATGGCCAACCATACTTGGAGCTAGCCCTCGTACGGCACCTAACGAGCCCAATGTATTATTTCACTTCACGCATGACCCTCCGCTCGCTTCGCTCGCTACGGGGGCTCAAGGAACAGGAACTAACCAAAATTTAACCCAAGGCATGCCCAAAATAAATAAAAAATATTTTTACCAAATATAACTATATTTTTTTAAACCGACAGGAATTAAACCCCGGGCCGCCGTATCAAAGGCCCAGCATCCAACCTTCAATATCTCAATGCTTGCTGAGAGCGGTCTGCTCGGTCACCTGTTTAACGGTTATGCCCAAACTAACCCAACCTAAAAAAATTTTCTATTCTCTTCTTTTTTTCTTTTCTTTAAGTTATTGCTAATATGTTTTGTTTATATTCTATATTAATTTAGTTACTATGTACTCGTTTATTGTACTAATTACTATGTATACGTTTATTGTACTAATTTGTAGTAAAACCTGCCTAAATTGGCAACCTTGGTAACGTGTTTACATTTTGTTACTCTGTTAGAAAACCGTATTTTTTGAAAGTTAGTGCAAAATTAAAACGTTCCCGATGGGTTCAGAAAGTATCTAAACCCGGCTATTCACCGGTGAGTCTTTTTCCATGTGGGAGAACTAAAATTGTAGCAAAAACTGACAATATCTATACCTCGTGAAACTCGATTTGTACTTTGAACCTAAGAGTAGGCCCATAATATTTCGTATATATTTTTAACAGCGTTGCCAAGGATATTGAAATTTTGGAATTAGTAAAATTTGTAATGGCTAGCAAACAGTGCAGAGCATGTCACAAAAATATTGGCGGCAGGCGAATTAAGCTTCAGTGTGGTCGTTGCAGCGGCTATTTTCACTTCGACTGTGGAAATGTATCGGAGGTAGATGCACGGCTCATGCAGGCCGAGAAAACTTCATGGACACGCAATGACTGTGATACGCAGAGAGGCAGGCGTTAGTCTATGTTTATCTCATCGCCTAGAACTAATGGGGATGACATGACTGAACTTAAAAATATGATAAGGGAATTGCAGACTGAAGTAAGGGAGGTTAAGAGGTCAATAGATGCGCTTTTATCCCTAACATCGGCATATCAATGAAAAATATGAAGAAGAAAAAAAACGTAATAAGATAATGTCTGACATGTTCGCCGAAACATCCCAGGATAATCACATTTTGAAGGAAAAAGTTCAAAAACTGGAGAGTGTGCTTAACAATCAAAATGTAAGTAAAATTAAGCAAAATTTATGCATATCCGGATTTCCACTGAATGGAGATAATAAGAAAGCATCTCCTGACGATCTCGTCAAACTTTGTACTGCCTTGAATGTTCCTGTGACAGTAAATGACTTTGAGGCTATACGCCAATTTAACACACAAAATGGCATTAAAGTTACAGTTACTTTGAAGAACTTAGAACTTAAAAATGAAATTTTTACAGCCCGCTCCAAAAAAGGAAAAATTTCCCCTATAAAATGTGGATTGGGAACATCTGAAGCTCCAATTTTTATAGACGAGGAACTCACAGAGGAGATTTTTAATATTTTCAAAAAAGCGAAGGCCCTTAAAGTGTTAGGCTATAAGTATGTCTGGCATCGCAACGGCAAAAGTGTTGATTCGGAAAAACGATGGCGATAACGCCGTTCATGTAAAAAACAATGCCGCATTGCATGAACTATTAGTTTAACTTTTAATTTACGTTAACAAATAAGTTTTTTTTCCTTTTATTTGCGTTTTTGCTTCCTTTGTATAAATATAATGGCTAATGCAAATAATTTAAATAACGGTCATGTTAATATAGGTTCACTTTTACCCAGTAGGAATAGTTACAATTCTTAAATTACGATTGGATATTTTGGGAGTGTCGGAAACATGACTTTCTGACGATATAAACGATAATCAACTGTTTATCGATGGTTATAAATTTCTAAGAGCTGATCGAGGCTCGCGGGGAGGTGGTGTAGGATTTTATATTAGGGATGATCTGCCGGTAAGTGTGGTCGAAGTTGGGGATAAAAGCGCATCTATTGAGCAACTCTGGCTGTCAGTAAGGGCAGGTGGCACACATTTTGGATTGGGTGTTCTCTACCGCCCACCTAAATGTAATTTGATAAATGGATTTGATTTGTTGGAAAATGCTATTTCCACCATAATTCCCCTCTCTGATCAAATTATAATTATGGGTGACCTAAATATTAATCTTCTCTGCGCTACTAGTTCAGTCAATATGCTCGACGTTTTTCTTACTTCCTATTCACTATGTCAGGTGGTGAAAACCCCTACGCGATTCTCGGGAACACACAGTAGCCTGATTGATTTGATTCTCTTATCCAGTGAACATATATTAGATGGAAATGTTATGCATCTTGATATGCATGACATTACAGACCATCAGCTTACCTATTGCAAAATTAAGTACAAGGTGCCTTCCAGGCCACCAAAAATTGTAGAATTTAGAAATTTCAAATACTTTGACATTGACCTGTTTAATGCTGATTTAATAAATATTAATTAGGGTGAAATTTATGACATACAATGCTTGCACAAAAAGGTAGATTTACTTACTGTTAAAATATTACAATTGTTTGATAGTCATGCGCCGCTGTGTAATGTGCGTGTGACGCAACCAAAGGCTTACCGATGTGTTTAAAATTATGAAAAAAGTGCGTAACAGATTAATGTCTAAGTATAAAAGAACCAAGACTGTTCAAGACTGAAAGGCGTACAAAGTGATGAGAGATGTATTCACCCAGGCTGTTCGTAATGAAAAAGAAGCATATATCAATTTCGTTGCACAAAATAATAGTAAAAAAGACATGTGGCGCGCTCTAAATAATTGAAATGTTTACAACAAAAATAAAAATAATATAAGCTTGCCTAGTAATTTAAATAAGCCTGATCATATAAAGAATTACTTTATCGAATCCGTAAAGAGTATCGCACCACCTGTATGACGAGTTCGTCAAAAAATATCAGAATACCGTGTCAACTAGCACATTCAAACTACAATCTATTACGGATGAAAAAGTCTTAAAGGCCATATCAGAATTAAAATCGAACGCATCGGGAGCTGATGGACTGTCTCTTCACATGATTAAATTGTGTTGTCCGGTGATCGTACCATTTTTGGCTCACATATTTAATATCTGCATTACGGAATCCATGTTTCCATCTAGCTGAAAGGTTGCTATGGTAGTACCACTACCTAAGGTGGTCCACCCAAAGGAGGTCTCCGACTTGAGGCCTATTAGTTTGTTGTCTACCTTATCCAAGGTGTTTGAAAAGATTATTTACTTTCAGATTACGGAGTATTTTAATACAAACAACCTATTTCCCTCATCTCAGTCTGGATTTCGTAGAGGATATAGCACGGCAACTGTTCTATTGAAGGTTTTAGACAATCTTATTGAGGCTGCCGATAGGGGAGAGACTTCCGCGCTGGTATTACTTGATTATAGCAAAGCATTTGATACACTTGATCATGGACTCTTATGTGCTAAGCTTCGCTCCTTCGGCTTCGACAATCCTTCGATAAAGTTCTTTGGAGAATATCTGGCAGATAGGTCTCAGTTTGTCTTCTTGAAAGGCAAGTGTTCTAGTTCTAGGGATGTAGGAAGAGGTGTACCGCAAGGTTTAATTCTGGGACCCTTACTTTATATTGTATACGGCAACATGTGAAGGATTGTGATATACAAAGATATGCTGACGATCCACAATTACGCATAAGTTTTAATCAATCTAGTGCTATTGAAGCTAAAGGTAAACTCACCCAATCTCTAAAATCAGTTTATGACTATTCTCTGAACAATGGCTTAAAGTTAAACCCCAATAAATCAGCGGTTATTTATTTTGGTACTGATAGTGAATGGTCATCTGAGAATATGAAAGTAGATATGGATGGAAGTGTGATACCTGTTGTCAAAGAATATAAAAACCTGAGCGTTATATTTGATACGAAACTTACGTTCAGAAGTCAGGTGAGTAAAGTCATGCAGAAGTCATATCTCTCTGTTAGAAATCTGTACAAAAGTAAAAATATCTTGAGACGCTACTTAAAAAAAAATACTATGTGAAGCCCTTGTTCTTTCTCATGCCAATTATTGTAATTTCGTTTATGGGCCGTGTCTAGATTTGCAATGCAAGAATGCAATCCAACGAATTCAGAACTCCTGTATTCGTTTCATTTACGGACTGCGAGCAAGGGATCATGTCAGCTATAAACTGCCCGAAGTAAATTGGCTTAAAGTTATGGATAGACAAAAATTGCATTTTGCTTGTTTTTTGCATCGTCTACTTGGAAGTGGAATTCCACAATACATTCGCCAGAAGCTTCATTTCCGATACTCCACGCATAATCGCATAACGCGTTTTAATAATCTATTAAATTTACCTAAGCACCGAACTGCCCTGTTTCAACGTAGCTTTTCTTATCTCGCTCCTAAAATATACAATACTGACATATTCAACAAGCTTGATAATCTAAGTTTACTTTCTTT
>MU190715.1:28703-40725 GCA_016904865.1 Pissodes strobi | reverse complement strand
TATTATATTTGTAATATTTGTATTAGACTTGTCTAAATAAAGAGATTGATCTTGATATGCTCGTAATTCAGGAAACTCACAGGGGCAGGACTAGTCGTAGGTCCAAGATACAAGGAATGCAGCTGATGGTGGAAAGACCGCACGACCAATACGGCACCAGACCCAGAGTAGACATCAAATCTGTGGGGCTGTCAGAAAACAACGACATCGAGATTCTAACTGTAACAACAACTCACCTAAGCATCACATGTGTCTACAAATTTCCTAATGTCAAATATGAGTTCCAAGATCCTCCTAACTTCAACAACCATCACGTCAATATTGTTATGGGAGATTTCAACTGTCATAACACAATGTGGGACTACAACTCCACCGACCAAAATGTAGAGGAGCTTGAGCAGTGGGCCTCGTCCTCATACATGATTCCAAGCTCCCTGCGTCCTTCAACAGCGGACGATGGAGACGAGGTTACAACCCCGATAATATATTTGTGCCAGTCAAAGTTACTGGCCAGTGCAGAAAGGAGGTTGGCGGTCCCATTCCACGATCGCGCAACATCGACCGATCATAACATGTCGCGTTGAAGCCTTGGTGAAACCCGAGATTGCGCCATTCAAGCGGCGTTTTAATATCAAAACAGCTGATTGGCAGAATTTCAAAGATCAACTAGACAGCAGCATAAAAAACCTTGCTTCACAACCAGGCAATTACAAAACCTTCATCGACATGGTAAAGAAAACATCCAGGCAACATATTCCGAGAGGCTGCAGGATTCCGTCCCAGGCATCAGGCAACAAAACAAGCCACTACTGGAACCACAGACCACATGACTGAAACGATATCAGAGACTGTTTTCTGAGGAACCTTTCTCGGAAGAAACTATCGCCGCCGGTGAAGAACTCATGGCTACTATGGCCGAGGCAAGACGCGAGAAATGGTGTAGGCTGGTCGAGATTATTGATATGAAGCGGAATAGCAGGCGAGCATGGCGAACCCTTTAAAATCTCAGCGGTGATCCTACTGCCCCTCCACAGAACTACGTCGAGGTAACGCCAAACCCAACTGTTACTCAACGGAAAAAGCACAACCCGAAACTCGAAGGAACGAATACGCCGTGAAGAAAACGAAGAAACCAATTTCTATCATAGCCCCTTCTCAATTGAAGAACTGAATACACCCATCAGCAATATGAAAGTCAACCGAGCCGCAGGCGTAGATGACCTGAGAACGGAACAAATAAAATTTTTTGGAACAGCTGCACTCCAATGGTTGCTTGACCTTATGAACAACTGCATAACTACCACTACCATACCCAAATACTGGAACAAACCCGTGTTGTCGCTCTGCTCAAGCCTGGGAAAGAACCAAACAACTGTTGTGCCATGTTCTCAAACTGTTCGAACGCATGCTGCTAAACAGGATCTCTAACACCATAGATGACAAAACTGATCCGAGATCGAGCTGGTTTCAGGCCAGAAAAATCCTGTTGTGGGCAAATCCTAAACCTCACACAACACATAGAGCACGGTTACGAGGCGAAAATGATCACCGGAATCGGGAATAGCCTTTATCGACCTCACCGCTGCGTACGATACCGTTAATCATAGAAAACTGATATTGAAAACATACGCCCTGACAAAGGATTATAACCTGGCTTCGATCATTGGGAGAAAATTACAGAATCGTTAACGTCACTCTCCAGGGCTAAAACAGCAGGTGGCGGAGACAGAAAAATAAGCTGCCCCAGGGCAGCGTACTGGCGCCGTTGCTAAGATCTACACCAACGACCAACCGATCCCTGAAGGGACGAAGCAGTTCATTTACGCAGACGATACGGTAGTCGCCACCCAAGGAAGGAGCTATGAGAGAGTCGAGGCAAAGCTCAGGCGAAGCCTCGAATAGATTGCAGTTTATTTCGACAACAACCATCTAAGACCCAACCCGGCTCAGACACACACTGCGCATTCCACCTTAATAACAAGCAAGCCAAACGAGAACTAAAGGTCAAGTGGAGAGATCAACAGCTCCAACACTGTGCGAATCCAAAATATCTCGGAGTCACCCTGGATCGTACCCTTACTTTTAAACAGCAATGCTTCAACACCAAAGGCAAGGTAGCTGCAAGAAACAATATCCCTAGGAAACTGACAGGGAGGTCCTGGGGGTCCCAACCCAACCCTATATGCTTCTCTGCGGCTGAATTTGCACCACCTGTATGGGCCGCATCTGCCCATGCCAAACATGTGGACATATCGCTTAACCAGACAGTCCGTATTGTGACTGGATGTTTAAAACCAACGCCTATATTAATCAGGTATATACTTTTGCTGGTATTGCCCGGCCTCACATTAGGAGAGAAGTAGCGGTAGCGGCTGAAAAAACAAAACAAGAATCGGACCCCCGACACCTACTATATGGCTGCCAGCCAGCTGGACAGCGACTCAGATCCCGCCATAGTTTCCTAAGATGCGCGGCGGCTCTTGGAGGATCACAGGAAAGGGAAAGGATCAGTAAGGAGAGAGCGGAAGCCCATAATGATCTTATAGAGCCAAGGGAGAGACTGGCGACTGGACATGACTTCCATATGGCGAATGGAAAACCCTCAATAGTCAGCGATCTGGCGTCTCGAGCTAATATGGATAAATGGAGCATGCTTAGGGATGGAGAGCCCGCTCTATTTAGCTGTGGCGCAATGCAGGACACACATGCTGTCGATTAACAAAACATTTTGAAACTGTATGCTTATGGCCAAACTTGTAGCTTCAGGATCAGGAATACGAATAGAGAGGTCGGCTTTTCTTTTTAAAAATGATGTAAACCAACCTTTCCCTGCCATTTGGTTTGCGTGCCATGAATCAGGAACAGGTTTGTTTAAGGAGACAGCATATTGATAAGCAAGTTTCTTGACCTCTTTAACTGATAACCCATGACAGATATCTGAAGAGAGTTTCAAATAATTTGACAAAATTTGTTCCTCATTTTCTGCAAATACCCCAACATGAACGTTCTCATCATTTTCATCTTCCAAATCTTCTCTGGTCAATTTCTCGTTAGAATTCGTGACGGTATATCAAAATCTCTAGCGACGCTTCTTCTGGATCTTCCATTTATTAAAACTTCTTGTGCTGCCAGCATCATGATCGGTTTTTCTTCGGTATGTCCGCATCTAAAACAATAATTAGGTATTGTTAATAAACAAAAACAGTTTGTTCTAAAATAAGGTTTGTCAACATATTCTTCTTCAATCTTCGAAGTTAATCTACCACACAGTTTTAGGAAAAAAATATTATCTTAACTAGATAGAAGTTATATATTCCAGCACGCGACAGCGGTTGACACGAATGACACAGAGCGGAGTTCGGGCAAGCAGGCAAGGACGAGAGTTAGGATCAATTTTTTTTACAAGCGCATTTGGAACAGACACGTAAATAACAAAACTGAATGCGGGAAAGTCTCGGGATAAATTCATTAACGCACTATTGCGGACGAGACTTTTTCTGAATTAAAATGGGTGCGGGAAAGTAGTGTTTCCCGCACGCTTGTAGAAAAAAATATGTTTTTCACGCCAACGGGGCAGGATGGCGCAACGTCAATCAGCCCCTTTTTTTGCCCCAACCTGCCCCGCACTGTATTTTAGTATTTAAAAAATTCCTACAAAAAAAAACTTAGCGGACAAATAAATCCAGAGGCACTAAAAATCATTTAACACTATCCTATGTCTCTAGAATAGCAATAAAAATAGAATCACTTTTGCTTACCTTGGCGAACGTTTTCTTTTACTCTGGGCATCCAAATCTGCTCTGACCTCTCACTTCTCATCGAGTACTGCAATCAGAGACAAGAGAGAGATGCGCAACTCAATATTAATAAATCAATCGTGAGAGAGAAAGCTGCCATGCCTTCTTTGTCTATCTTCAGGGCAGCTGAATGCAGATGGCGCACGAGGCGGACACTGTCATTTGCCCGCCAAATTCAAATTAAGCATCTTTTCTTTTTTTGGTTATTTCTTCAAAATTTGAAGGTTCAATTATCATTATTAGTTGTAAACGCTTTCAATTATTATTGATTAAGTGGATTTGACAGAAATTTAATTAAATTGCACTAATGCTACTTTCGATTCTTCTTTCTGAGAGACAATCGAAAGTGGCATCACCGTTCTGGTGCAGCGTTGTCAAATTGAAAATTTTTGATTCATGGTATATTTTTTGTTTCTTAATCAAGCGTGATCAAAAAAAGAACATCAATATCTATATACAGAAACTGGAGGCAACTTGACAACCACAAGCAAAGCGATGTTTGCACCACCTACGTTCGCCTGCCTAGATGAATGACAAAGAAATAAGTATAGGAAATTACGTGAAACAAAAAGAGATAAAAATCATGGATCCATTTACACGGCCAGTTACCAGTCTCTCCCTTGTCTCTGCTGTGATCACAGACACAGAATTACAGCACAGCCGAACTTTATGTGACTTGGAGTTAGCCGCAGTACGGCAACTAATGAGCCTGACCAATAACGCAATGACTTGGGGTTTGTTTACTATTTTAAAATGTCTGATATTTCACTTCACGCATGGACCTCCGCTCGTTTCGTTCGCTACGAGGACGCAACCAACAAAAACTAACCAACACTAACCCAAGACATGCCCAAAATGAAGAAAAAATACTGTTTACCAACCTAATCTTAAAAAAATAAAAGGAAACATCGACAGGAATCGAACTCGGGACGCCGGCGCCATATCACAGACCCAGCATCTAACCACCGAACCACCAGCGCACTTGAAAGCAACTCATTGCACCGTAAATACATGGGTAAACTGAGGACCATGTGTTATTGGTCAGGCTGATTAGTTGCCGTCTACGCGGCTATCCGTAAATCTTTGTGTGCGTTGTGCCTCGTTTGCTGCCGATAAAGGATTTACACGAGAAAAGCGGCATTGCCAGATTAGCGGGAAGTGACCCATAATGAGTGTGCGCCAACCAGCTGTGCTCTCCCCTACGAAATATTACCAACATTTTGAGAGAATATTTTAAAAGTGAAATTTGGCAGGAATACCTATAAATCGTAAAGCAAAAATTAAAACACTATTGTAGAGCTAAAGCTTTAACTATTTCATTAAGTGCTCAAAATGATTTCTATTTTATTCTATATAGAAATAAAGTTGATTTTCAAGTTCTTCCCTGATGTTCTGCAAAATGTCTCTTGGAATACTTCAACAAACATCAATTATCCTCTAACGCAATTCTTCCAGAGAAGCCACTCAGTTCATTGGTTTGGAATGTTTGTTTGGATAATTTTGGTTCAACCACTCTCGCGTCACAGCATGTTGGTGTGGGGGTGCAAGATGGTGCTAGACGTGTGGAAGATCTTCATTCAATTTTAAATTGCCTTGTAAGTAAGTGGAGTAGTGTCATTTAAAATTTAAAAGTGGATGACGGTGTGTGAATGTAGTCCCCAAAAAAATCTCATTTTATTCTCCCGTTTTTGTTGAAATGGTATTTTTTTGCTTTTCGATATCTTCTTTAGTGCAGATAAATGCATAAAAGCTTGCAACATATATTTTATAGTAACCGAAATGTTATTATGAAATTCAAAATAATTTTATTCACAGAAATCACATCATTCAATATTTTTATTGTTTAGAGCTTCATTATGGATTGGCAAGAGTTCATGTGTTTATTTTGCATAACGTAATTAAAGCATACCATGGATTGCTACATCGTATGTAGTCATAGTTTAATATAGGATGGACTTTATTAAGCCCGTTAAGCTTGCTACACACACTCAATCAAATCGTAACGCCTCAGTTTGATGGTCGCTATTGCATCCACATGTCCCAACTTTGTACGATGTTAGTTGAATCCAACACGGAATCCGATGAAGATGCAGATTTTGGTGTAAATAGTGGCTCAAAAAACGAGCAAAATATTCACATCTGAATTTGTTAGAGGAATTATTGGGCCTTGAAGCACGCAATTGGTTAAATTACCGATGATGAATGCCACGAAATATGATAATTTATTAGTTCTAGTGGCACCTTTAGTAAAAAGGAACGATACAGTTATGACGAGTTATGAAGATTTGAAATGTTCTGCAATATTATTTCCTCAAGCTCTTTCACAGATAAGACCAGACTTCTCGAGCAGTTATATCTGCTTTACAAGATCAACATTTGCTGGTAAGAAATGGATGTTCCTACATCCTACATACCTATAGAAAATCTCTTGATAAACATTTTAAATCCGCCATCGTTAAGGTGTGTAGGGGGCTTTAGAATATTAACTCAAAACACTAGTAGATAGGTTGGGAAATAACTGTTATCAATAAAAAAAATGTGTTTGTTGATATTCGAACAGATATATCGAAATAGTTGTTTTTCCATTGTATTAGCAGGATACAAAAATGGAAAACGGAAAATTTTTCACTTTTATTGTTCAGAAATTTGTAATTAGTAAAATTATATACAGGGACAGCTCACTAATTAGGCAAATGCTCTTTGGCAAAAATTCATGGAATTCTAAAATTAAAAGTATGTCAAGAATATGTATATTTATAAAATTTTCGGAAAATCTTAATAAAATTAATCTAAAATCAATGGTGCATTAGTTTGGAAAAAAATAGAAATTTACGTGTATTTTTTCGTAATACAATAGCCGTTTCTCCCTGCCTAGATTGACATAATCTGAGTTTCATGTAAACAATAATACTTACTTCTTATAATAACTCCTACAACCGAATTGCTTATAAAATCGACGATCATGCATATATAGTCGAAAATTTTTACAATATAACAAACCGCCTTCACGATATAAGTCAACGAGCATAACCAGCTGAAAAGGGGCCCCAACTTGGCGTTACAATCGGTAACCGCATTTTCGAATACTCTTGTGCATCTCTCGAACGGCGTTCCCAACTCTTTGTTGCAAATGTTGATGATCTTTCCGAGGAATTCGAAGACCGATTTGATTACTCGAACTGGAAAATAAATTTACGTTAATAATTGTTCTAAAAATTGCATTTTAAAACCTACATATTAATAACAATAATAATAATAATAATAATAACCCAAAAAGTGGATAACTGGAAGTAAAAATCTCTGCACGGGAGACACCCAAATGAGCTCGGTTCTGAAAATGTCGATACACTGGCGTCGAACTATTCGCTGACTCAGGGGGATCTTTTCCCTGAAACAGAGGGCTTTATGTGTGCTATCCAGGACCAGGTAATCCCTACCAAAAATTACCTGAAATACATAGTTAAAGATCCCACCATAGAGGATGACAAATGCCGCAGATGTCTGTCTGGCTCGGAGACAATTCAACACATCACTGCTGGATGCCCGACACTTCCCTACTCAGAATACCTCCATCGCCATAACTGCCATAAACATAAGCTAATTGATAGCGTCACGCCATATTATCAGTATAACCCTGAGGCAGTGCTGGAAAATGAAAACCATCGTCTTTACTGGGACAGAAGCATTATTACGGACAGGACTATAACTGCGAATCGACCGGACATGCGGACATCGTTTGGATAGACAAGCTTAAACAAACAGCTTGGCTGGTTGATATTGCCGTTGGCTGAGAATTCAACGATATTGCCATTCTTAACAATGACAACTTACAAAACACAATTGCGAGCAAAGTTACAAAATATGCAGATCTGGCCCATGAAATAAAACAGGAATGGCGCCAACAGAGTGTTATTATAGTCCCACTGGTACTATCGTCCACGGGGATTGGTCCAAAAATGGTACATGCTCACCTCAAATCACTTGGGCTTCAACCAAACGTTATATCTACCATGCAGAAATCTGTCATCCCATCTACCTGCAATATAGTCAGGAAGATCCTTAACCTACAATAGAGAGTCATCGTGCTACCCGCCGATGACCCGTGAAACCCGCATTCAAAGCGAGAATCGAGAGAGATAATAATAATAATAATAGTAGTAGTAGTAATAATAATAATAATAATAATAATAATAATAACCCGATGCTGAAGCTGAATTGCCCCTGGCGATGGGGAAGCCCGTCAGGCTTTATGCCTGAAGGGCACTAGGGAAATAAAATACCTAGGGTGGACAAAATGAGCAAACACCTGGTAATAGGCATAAAATGCAACTATACGCTATGTTGAATTTTATAACTGAAGTACCCCAGGCGGGTAGAGTAACTCGCTCACAATCCCGCACTGCCACTCATATGGCAATCAGCCCTATGGATTCTGGGGAGGGCAGAAATTCGATAGCAGAAAACAGTGATTTGCGGAATAGACGGGTGAATCGACATAGTACCATCATAACCTCTTGTCGCGCTCAGGATTTAGGTAGAGGGTCCTGTTCGAAAAATGAGATACAATCTCCCTCGGCTAGCGGCAGTCGCAGCGTAACGTCGAGTAGGGCTACTGCGAATATTACCACTATTGAGGAAGATACTACCACCACCCTCCTCCACCGGCTCTTGCTGTTTCTACGGCGACGCAAGTCAATGTGCCTGTGAAGACAAAAGCCGGGCTGCCTAGGAAGCGCATGAAGTGGACCAATCAGTTGAATGCCTTCGTTATGCGCTCCTACTTTAGAGCAACAGATATGGAAACCAAATTTACAACCTGCCGATATGCTATTCACCGTGATTTTGTTGAGAAGTACCCAGAACTGCAGCACATAACAGAGCAACGAATAGCTGACCAGAGGAGAACTATTGTGAAGAACAATTTGCTCCCACCACCGATCTTACAGCCGATCCGAGGAGAGGTCCTGGTTGACCTTCAAAGAGCGAACGACCAACCGGCAGCGCAAGGACAAGAAAACGGTACCCACGGTGAGGACCACAGTGGCGAAGAAGAGGACGTGATGGACGTGAATAACACCACCCCCGGTCTTGACACCAACACCCAAATTACTGTCGTCGATGAAGTGTCCCTTGAACTGTCCAAATCACTAGCGGAGTTTGAAGGCACAAACCCAATACGACGACTAAAATTACCGAAACTAAAGACCAATAAAAGAACTAAAGATATTACTTCAGGTGTAAATGCTGTATTAGAAAGTCACGTCAGCGACTACAATACGCTCGAGCGTCTTCATTCGCTTATCTATTGTGGAGCTGTAGCAGTACTCCGCCTACACAACCAACAAATATACGTACCAAACATCCGTAGCAGGAAAACCAACAAAAATCCCTGGTGGCAGAGTAGACTAGAACGTGCCATCGACACTATCAGGAGTGAGCTTGGACGACTTACAGAGTATCGGAGCAGGGCAGAACCCACCAAACGCTTAAAAAACCACATTAGAAAAATATTTGACGAAATAGGTACTCACACGCAACATCCACAACATCAACAACATTTATGTGAGCACATAGATCTGCTTAAGCAGATTGAAAGCGAAATCCAAGCGTTTATTGAGATACGTCAAGTGCACAAAAAAGAAACAACAGAACAACAATTTTTATAATAATCAAAAAATCTTCTATAGGAAACTAGGAGCTTCACCTGACAACAGTAACCAATCTTTGCCATCCAAACAGCATTTACAGAACTACTGGTCCTCATTGTGGTCAGCACCCAAAGACCACAAGAGAAACGCCGACTGGATAACATCGGAAGAAGACCGGTTAAATATTGCGCCAATGCAACTTGATGCAATAACACTTAATGAACTGAGTGAAGTTGTCCAAAAGACCGACAATTGGAAAGCACCTGGCGTCGACAACATCCAAAACTTCTGGTATAAGAAATTTTGAAGTGTGCACAAAGAATTGGCCAAACAATTCACCCATCTCTAGCACAACCCAGAAGACACTGCAGCGTTCCTAACTCTGGGATCGACACACATACTCCCAAAGAGCTCACAGGCGGATGACCCTGCTCAATATAGACCTATTACATGCCTCCCCACTTTATATAAGATACTTACAGCAGGTATTACTAACAGAATTTACAGGTACGCCGAGGAAAATAACATCTTAGCAGAGGAACAGAAAGGTTGCAGAAGAGATCACCAAGGGTGCAAAGAACAACTTGTTGTGGACTCTGTGATCCTTAGACAAGCACAGAAAGACCATCGGAATATACATACTGCTTTTGTGGACTACAGGAAAGCATTTGACAGTGTGCCTCACTCCTGGCTTGTCAGGATCCTGCAGGTCTACAAAGTTCACCCAATTATTGTAACCTTCCTTTCAACAATAATGAAAGGGTGGCGAACAAACTTACATCTGCAGATCGGTCAAAACTCTATCAGTACTGACGAAATACCCATCTGTAGGGGAATATTCCAAGGGGACTCATTAAGCCCGCTCTGGTTTTACCTTGCAATGAACCCCCTCTCGACGATTCTCAATGAGACGAAGTTACGGCTTTAAAATCAAAGCTAACAGAAACACCAATTACACCATCTCTCATCTTCTCTACACGGATGACATCAAGCTATGCGCAGCAAATCAGCGTCAAATCAACCATCTTCTCGACGTAACCCACAGATTCTCCAAAGATATTTGTATGGAGTTTGGGTTGTCTAAATGCAAAACGCTTCACATTGAAAAGGGAATTGTTATAGATGGAGACGTGCAACTACCAAATGGAGAGATCATACAGGCAATGGAACAAGGAGAAACGTACAAATACCTCGGATTTCAACAGGCTAGATTACTCGACCACAAGCAGGCAAAGGGCAGAATCCAGTAGCAATCCACCAAACGAGTGAAATTACTTATGAAGTTTGAGTTAAATGCATGCAACTTAGTTCGGGCAATCAACACCTACGCCACGCCTGTTCTAACTTACTCTTTTGGAATCTTAAGATGGACAAAAACCGAACTAGAAGGTATCCAGAGGTTGACACGAACAACGATGACGAAGAACAACAACCACCATCCTAAGGCGTTCACTATTATAACAACGCCACCCCGAAAGGACGGAGGAAGGGGCCTTATGGACCTTACCACCTTACACTCTCGGCAAGTGACAAAATTGCGTGAATTCTTTTACAGGAAAGCCAAAACACCGGGTCTACATCGAGTTATATCGAAGACCGATAAGGATTACTCATCTCTGAACCTCGCCTCGCCTGAAGCAGATTTCAATGGAGTTTCAGAGACTGAGAAGTTCGAACAATGGTCACAAAAGGCACTGCACGGACGACATCATTACGACCTCAATCAGCCTCATATTGACAAGGAAACATCAAATAAATGGCTTATTAGCGGTACCCTTTTCCCAGAAACTGAAAGCTTTATGATCGCTATCCAAGACCAGGTTATCAGTACTAATAACTACAAGAAGTTCATCATCAAGGACACCAACACTCGATCCGACAAATGCAGGAAGTGTCAAGAATCATCAAAAACTATTCAACATATAACAGCTGGTTGTACTGTGTCAGCTAATACTGACTATCTGTATCGACACAATCAAGTGTGCAATATCGTTCACCAGAAACTGGCCAACAAGTACGGTCTCCTCAACACCTATACACCGTACTATAAGTACCAGCCACAGAAGGTTCTCGAAAATGACAATTTTAGACTCTACTACGATAGGTCCATTATCACCGATAAACTGGTGATAAATAACAGGCCTGACATAGTGGTGGTGGATAGAGGAGTCAACTCAGTCCTTCTCGTCGACGTAGCCGTACCGAACACCCACAACGTTCTCAACAAACATCACGAGAAAATGACCAAGTACGCAGATCTCGCCATTGAGATTAAACAGATGTGGCATTGCGAAAAAGTGGAAATAGTCCCAGTTATTATATCATCAACCGGCATAGTACCTAATACCTTGCACGACAGCCTCACCAAACTGGGACTACCCAAAAACACCTTCTCTGACATCCAGAAGGCTGTTATATTGAATACTTGCCATACAGTACGCAAGTTTATGATGTAATTTGAGCCTAAGCCTTTTGATACTTAGTATCCGGGATAGGTAAATCATACCAGCTCTAAGCTGAGTACAAAAAGAATAATAATAATAATAATAATAATAATAATAATAATAATAATAATAA
>MU190715.1:14536-28693 GCA_016904865.1 Pissodes strobi | reverse complement strand
AATAATAATAATAATAATAATAATAATAATAATAATAATAATAATAACAATAACAATAATAATATTAATAATAGTAATAATAATAATAGGAACGAGAAGGTACCTGGCCAAGATGGAATGCAGAATTACTAGCTCAAGAAACTAGAATGTACTCACGAAAAATTAACAAATTTAATTAATGACGTAATCGCCAATCCTGAAAATATGCCACGCTTTCTATTTCATGGTGCCACATACCTTCTATCAAAGGACCCGGAAAACAGGGAGGATTCATTCAAGAACCGATCAATTACGTGTCTCTCGATGATGTAGAAAGTGATAACAACCTGCTTAGCGCACGGGCTATATGCCCACTGTGAGTGAAACAAGATCGTTGCTGACCAACAGAAAAGATGCGTTAAGGGTTCAATGGGGAGCAAAGAGCAACTCATAATCGACTCTGTCATCTGTAACCAGGCATTTTCCAAGCGTGGGAAGCTGTACATGGCTTACATGGATTACAAAAAGGCTTACGACTCTGTGTCTCATGAGTGGCTATAATACTAAAGATTCTTCAAATATATAAGACTGATGCTATCAAGTTAACTTTTTAAGGCATGCCATGACATCTTGGCAAACGAAAATATATCTTAATGAAGCCGGGATTACTACCGAAAACATACCAATAAAAATAGGTATATTTCAAGGAGATGCCCTCAGCCCACTATGGTTCTGCATTGCGATGAACTCTCTATCCCACCAGCTGAATTCTAGTTCCTATGGATACAATATCAAAAACAATAACGAGGCAAGAGAGAAAGCCAATCATTTCCTCTATATATGGATGATCTAAAACGTATGGGAGCTACCAAAAATCAGATAGAGCAAATGTTGAAGATTGTAGAACAATTCTCCATGGATATTGGAATGCGTTTTGGTCTGGAAAAGTGCCGTACAGTGAACATCGTACCAGATAAAATAGGTCCAGGTCACTTTGAACTTAGGGACGGCCAGAAGATCGAGGCAATGAAGGGAGATGAGTACCACGGAATGAAACAAACAATGCGCATTATCACATGGCGCAATGAAGGTTGAATTAACAGAATAATTTACTAGAAGGATAAAGCGTTTGGCACAAACTCAACTTAATAGCAAAAATCTCTGCAAGGCTAACAACACCTATGCCGTCTCAGTTCTTCGATACTCGTTTGGATTGGTAGCATGGACCGGCACTGACATTGAAAATCTTCAGCGGAAAACAAGAAACTTACTTACAAGAGCACACAAGGACCATCCGAGAAGCGCAGTGGAGCGAACAACCTTGCCAAGGCATCTAGGTGGAAGAGGTCTAGCGGATCTACGTAAGGAAAAGCACATTCCTAGACTCCTGTGTTGCTGACCTCGGCTGGGCCTCGTCCAGCAATTACCACAGTCGTCCAGGAATGTTTTGCTTTTCCTACTAGTTACACAATATACTATTTTATATAATTTTCCTAACCACTTTCAGGTATTAGTTAGAATACGTGATTTCATACTTATAATAGATATTCAAGTAATTGGGTTTTACGATATCACTCAGATGCTAAAATAAGGGCAAGCAAACTTCTCATTTAAAAAATGTCAAATCGGAAGGAACTAAATCTTCTTAGAAGTGTCTCAAACGAAAATTTGGGGTGCTTAGTTAAATGAAGAAAAATTAAATACTTTTATGAAATTTTATACAAAACATATCTATCACACGTTAAAAGCATGGCAAAACATCGATTTAATAAACTTAAATTAAAAAAAAGAATAATACTCTAGTGGGCCACACAACAGAAGTGAAACTTCATCCACTATTCCGCACAGAACGTCATATTGTAGCTATTAATAATGTCATTTTATATGGCGATTACGATAGCGGTGGCATTCTCTTTCTGTTCAGCTCTACGCCCTCTATGAGATCGCTGCTGCACCAAATTGCATGTAACGACGCTGTAGAGCGCGAGCAGATTCGGTCTATTTCTTTCTAGCACTTGGTCGAATATAGCGCTTGGCATATCTCTCTCTCTACTTCCGGTCGCCTCCGTACGCCGAACCAACACCTCCTAGACAAGAAGGCCAATATGGCCACTCTAGTAGGGACGGAAAGTAAATGCTGTAAAGGGTATATATATATAGTTTTTAATATGAAATACGTTTAAAATTGTGACATTTGAGCATTTCCAGTTAATAATTTATACAAAGCAGGCAATTTATTGTGTTAATGGTAACGACATTGCCCTGCGTTCCTGAAAATAGACTCTTAACCTTACCTCACTACATTTTACAAATATACTTATAGTTCGTAGTTAGGGACTGATTGCTCTGGTACAAGGTATGTTTCCACAAATAACTATTACAATTTCATAGCTGATAATACCTAGTAATATATAAAATAACTAAAATTTTATTATATTTCCATATTGTCTAATTGGAGTAATCAAAGAAGTCAATTTTTTCATTTCCAAAAGAAAGTGAATTGAGGCAGCGATAGGTAACATTTTCAAATTCCAAGTTTATTTTTTAAACGAAATAGAAACAATTGTGTCAAATCAAAAAACTTCTCAAAAGCAAACATTAATTTATTCATTATCTTATTTAAACAGCATTTAAAAAAATATATGTGCCTCACCTTTATAAGCACACAACTGAAGTGAAACTTCTGAAAGAGTTATAAGGAACTGAGCATTTATTTTTTAAAGCATTTTTTTCTCAACTTTTGCCCCTCATTTCGACACATTTTTAAAATTTTTTCTTGCCTTTTTTTATATTTTTTTGCCAGACCACGTTTCTCTAATTTTTTATTATTAACTTTTTGTTCTTTATTTCGTTTTATAATACTTTTATTAACTTTCCGAACAATCTTTTTTTTTTTAATTATTATTGTTTTCGTTTTTTGACACTTTTATTAACTTTCCGAACATTTTTTTACATTTTTCTCAATTTTTTCAAAAATATTTGTTTTTTTTCTCATAAAACATTTTTTTGTCATTTTTCCATTTTTCCATTTTTCTTGCCATCCCCGACCTCGTAGCTGAACTCCTTCGCGTTTTTTCACCGAAAATCGCGTTTCTCTATTTTAATTATTTCTTTTATTTCGGTTATACTTTTATTATTTTTCCGAACAATTTTTTACGTTTTTATCAATTTTTCGAAAATTGTTGGGCATCCCGGGTGGTGAGGGGGTGGGGGGGAGGTATAACTTCCCACTGATGACCCCCTTCACTCCTGGCTGAATTGGGGGGGGGGGGGGGGGGGGGTCTAGTTTTCGTCCAGGATCCTCGTTTTACCCCGGCTACATGCCCTGAAAATTTCAACCTTCTAGCTATACTGGAACATGCTTAATTAAAGTGCGCCTCTTTGATAAAGGTTTCACTTTGATAAACATGTTTTCTGACCTTACCCTCACTAAGGAAGTTTCACTTCAAAAATATGTTTCGACATATTTTAAACAAACCTCTGTTTATTTATAAATTAATAGCCATAGTCCGTATTTTTTACATAATAGCATACCATAGTTGTTAAATTACTTATTATAATAATTATTTTGTTCCTTTCTGTAGATGCGCATGGTGCCTAAACGATTTTCTTGTTGTGATTTTCGTAAATTACATGTAATAAACTATCAAATATAATTTAGGTACGTATTTTTTGCAGGCAAAAAGAACCAAAAGTAGCTTATATGCGAATTAGAACGTTTTCAATTGTCAGAGCCTGCTCCCTACGCGCGACGCCATCTTAGAATTAGATACCAGGCCTATTTGTTTAGAAGGTGTTGGCCGAACGCATTCGTATTCGTCGAGCGGAAGTAGAGTCACGCACGATACCCCGACTAAGTGCTAGAAAGAGATCGATCGAATCCGCGTGCGCTCTGCACTGTTGCTACATCCCGTTCAAGGCAACAACGATATCATAGAGGGCGTAGAGATTAACACAAAGATAATGCTATGGTTGAGCTAAACAGAAACCGAGAATGTTACCGCTAACGTCAACGACCATATTATTCATTAGTGGATAACCACAGTAATATAATTCCTCCACTGGCTTATAGAAGGGATTGTCTCTTTATTTCCTGATTGGATTTACGAGAGCATTCGAAAAATTGAGATTTCTTCACTAGACGAAAATCTATGATGCTTATTAAAACAAAGAAGAAATTATAATGTTCATAAAATTGTATAGAAGTGATTGGGTTTAAATCAAGGAAAATTTTTAATAAATTTAAATAATAATTAAATGCATTTACAATTATTAAGTAGACTGTCCGGAAATAAGGAAAATCGGATTTTTTTTCACGCATATGATTTCGATCAGAGGAGAATAAATCTTCCTTGAACTAACCGAAACGAAAATCTGCGCTGCTTAATAAACTGAAGAAAAAGTGGCCTTTTATGCCTTAATTCACCAAGACTTCTTGAGTAACCCTGTATATTTGCTTGTGCAGATTGGTTGAAAATAAGGTTAGAACTTCATATAATTTTCGAGCGTCAAGCCTTGAAATGCTTCTATTTTGATTTTAACCGAATTTGGTGGTTAATCTTATAATGACTCTCTTGTATTAGCTGATACACTTATATTATTGAACAACAGGAAACCCAAGGGGCGGAGTAGCCAAAAAACAAAAACCTTTATATTTTTCCACAGTGTTGTCATAAGTAAAAGATTTTCATTTTTTTATATAAAAAATATACACTTATTTGCTAAAAGAAATTATTAATTTTTGTTACTTTCATGTGAAATTAAAATTTACTTCCGTGTCATATTTTAATTTGACCTACTTTTTACACCTTTTATGGGAAAACTCGTAGACCAAACAAGCGCCCTACATTATGATGCAGTACCTTCCGCTCACTTCGTTATTTTTGGGAGCAAAACGAACAGAAACTAACCCAAAGTAACCCAAACTAATGTAAAAAACATAGCGTATAAAATAATTCACTTCTTTGGTTAATTTGGGTTAGTTTTTGTTGGTTTTGTGTATGCAGTGAAATATTGTATTTCATTCATAAATCAGTGTATATTTGCATTCATTCTTCTGAATAAAAGAAATATGGAGACACTGGTTGTGCACTATTTTATAAACGAATACATTTTCGCACTTTCTTACAAGATGAAACGAAATTGCCGCAAGCATCTTAAGAATACATTTGGCAACAGTGAAAAATCGACGTTTTGGCTATTGTGACAAATGACAGCAGCAATTCAGAGTAGAACTCAGCACAAATGACACCCGATATATTGCTATAGTTTTTAATGAAATCGGATAATATTAAGTTAGTACAAACAGCACAATTCAGTACAGCAAAAAAAATTTGAAAATAAACATGGCGGCCTAATTTTTTATAAATGGCGGCATAACGCAGCACAAGTCAGTGCAACAAAATCTTTTCCAAAAATCAAAAACCAAATTCATAGACATAAGGAAACTATTTTAAATATGGCAACGCTTAAAAAATTTGAAGATTTTTGTTTTCTGGGGAATTCTGGGGGAATACGATTAATTAGATTTTGTTAAAATATACAAAAGGTATTATTAATTATAAATCTATATTCAATTGTTACATTTAAGGGCCAATGGCTGGCTAAGGAGGGATCATAATATGATTAAAAATTATGTGAAGTTCTGACCATATTTAAGTTCAATCTATACAACTATAAAGTTGGGCAGGGCATTGAATTTTATTGAATTTATGAATTTTAGGGATTTATTTTTAAATAAAATAAACATCGTAAAGGTTGAAAACAGCTTTTATATTAAAACGGAACCTTTCACCGATCTGGTCAATTAACGGATCATGGTCCATGGGTTTGGACCGTGTCAAAGCAGAATTACTTCCCAAGTAATTCCACTCTGACACGGTCTAATTCAAAAAACCGCGTCTATACTTCCTCGTATTATTCGTCAAGGAATCGTACATTCCAATTAAATTTTTAATTTAATTATTGCAATCCACAGAATGCACCCGATTTACGTTTATTATATCAGTTATTGTCAAGTTATCTGCATAAATTTCGCCAAAAAAATTACCGACAGCTTTTCGACCGGGAAAGTGCGCGGTCAAAACATATCGGCCTAATCGAATCGACACTTCTCTCCTCATTTTACCTATACATTGCTATTATTATTTTTTCAACGAAGTTCATGTAATTTTAACGGAAAAAAGTTGTGCTAGGAGAACTCCCAATAATTCTTCATAAGGGTGAGTATCAATTTAATAAGCTTTAAAAAATTTTTCCTTAAGTTAACGTCACGCTTTTGCTGCCAGGCCAGGGCTAAACTATACGAGATCTGAAATGTTTATAATGGGACAATCTACTTTGAAATATTATGGCATTTCATCTAGTAATATCTTCCTGGGTAAAACTGGTACAAATGGTATTAAAAGGGGAATATTTAATTATTATTATTTGGACAACGGTTTCTAAGTCCGGGAGGACATTTTAAAACCTTATGGTGGAAGCGCTCTATATAACATTTATAGGTTGGTTTCATCGCTACGTTAAGATTGAACTGTCGGTACCTACTACGTACTGTGAATATAATAATTAAAACTCAAATTACGATACCTACTGAATATCACGCAATTACTATATACCTACTGTAAATTTAACAAAAATATGTATTAATATTAACACATAAATACCTAGTGCCATAACCATCCGCTTTATTTTCAACAAAATCTCTTTAATTTTCTTAACAACCTCCTTCACCGTCTTGATCACTTTCTTGATTGCCTCTTTGATCGCCATAAACGGTTTTTTAATTACATCGATTATTTGTTTTACTGCTTGCTTTAGTTGTTCCTGAAAATTAGGACGGACCGTTCGAAGTAAAAGTACGATGAATGTGATTAAATGAATTTTATTAAAAGCGTCCTATTTAATGTTCTTGATCAAATGGTCAAGGTAGCATTTAATCTAAATGCAATATTGGCAAAAATACTACATAGACAAGCATATCTATGTAGATTTTAGGCATTAATTTGCAGAAAGTATGCATTGTTAACTAGCAAGGGCACATCTTTTAAACATTATTGCAAGTTGCATGTACTGACAGTTAAATGGAGCCCTGCATTTTTGCAAAACTTTGTTAACTCGGAGAAACGCCCCAAGAAACAACCTCTTGCGATTTTCTATGCTTTTATTTGTTTTTGATATACAGAGCATTTTCGAAAAATTCTTAAAGCAGATGCTGATTGTCTAGCTCCGCGTTATCGAGGATCCTACTAACCCAAAATTGCAAAGGTGCCTACTATACATAGTATATACTCAAAAATAGTCTTCATTTGTAATATATTTTTTTATAATCACAAATATAATGTCACAAAACTGCAAGCCTGAAGTATTTTAATTAAACCATTGACTAAATAAAATAAAAAATAAAATAAAAATCCATTTATTGCATATAAAACATGTTACATACAAAAGGTGGAAATTACCGGCAACGTATTTTCATAACCACCATACATACTTAACTACAAGCTTAACTACAATAAACAAACAATAGAGATTTGAGGTAAACTTAAACAACATATTACAAATTCAATTGGGTTGCAGATATATAATCTTTACAGATTTTTTTAAAAATAAACATGACTAAATACCTTTAGATAGTCTCAGTGGCGTAGCTAGAAATGTGGGCGCCGGGGGGCAAGCCTATTCGCTGGCGCCTAAAACAAACCTATATTTTGTGTATATACGCAAATTAATCAAAAAATAATACATCATAATATTAAACGTATATTTTTGAAGTGAAACTTCTTAACGCGCACCGGGAGTAAAATTTGAAGGTCGCGATCCCCACCCACGGCGGGCGAGCTGGCAGGGAACGGAAAACGGTCACGGACGTTTATTGTGATATCTTTGTTAGTTTACAAGTTAAAATTACGGGATTTGCTCTATTACCTTGTCAAGACATAAGCGAAACTTTTATGAAGAATAGTTTTTTTTTTTCATTTAGGCCTTCCCTTTTTGTTAATTGAGTGATACCTATATTTAAAAAAACTTCTTTTTAACCAAATCCGTTAAGATATGTATAAACCTAGGGCGTCTAATTATTGTGATATCTTTGTTAGTTTGCAAGATAAAAATATGGGGTTTGCACTATTACCTTGTCAAGACATAAGCGAAACTTTTATGAAGAATAGTTTTTTTCATTTAGGCCTTCCCTTTTTGTTAATTCCGTGATATATTTAAAAAAAAAAAAACAACTTTTTAACCATATCCGTTAAGATATGTATAAGGCTAGGGCGTATAATTATTGTGATATCTTTGTTAGTTTACAAGATAAAAATATGGGGTTTGCTCTATTACCTTGTCAAGACATAAGCGAAACTTTTATGGAGAATAGTTTTTTTTTCATTTACCTTTTTGTTAATTGAATGATATATTTAAAAAAAAACTACTTTTTAACCAAATCCCAGGCTAGGGCGCTTAAGTTTAAGAAGTTTCACTTCTGACATGCGCACATAGTGCACACGCTTTTTTTTTATTTACAGGAATATGAATATAAAATATATAAACGGCAACCAACCAACAGGTACATACATATTTAAATATAAACGGTAACTAAACATCTGTAACCTTAATTAATTAATTAAACATTGGAGTCTTTCTTCGGTTTTAAATCGACGTAAATTGATCGATTATTTGATCAAAATTAATTTTTGGACAAATTCATTTTCTATGCTTAGTATTGCTAGGCTATATAGACTTGTCTGGCTAATGGTACCTCCTAAATACGAAACTCTAAAAAACACATACTTTTTACGACCGATATTTTCGGAGTAAATCGCATGCAGCCTTACGCAGCGTTTTTACAAATTTGCATGTACCAAATGCCGCCGCGCCGGGATGCATATTTACACATCCTAACATACGACGGCACCAGGGTGCTGAAATCGGTTAAGTTTTGTAAGCGTTTGTAGCGCTACAAAAACTATCGCGCCATGTCTTCGCGATGCAATCAATTTGCGGCAAGAGCCCTCGTAGTCGAGAGGTCTGGATGGTTAGGTCTCAATTCGGCGGCTATCGGCGGCCTGGATTCAAACCCCGTTGCTTTTTTTATTTTTTTTAGGTTAATTTTCTAAACAGTTTTTTTCTTGATTTTGGGTATGTCTTGGGTTAGCTTGGGTTAGCACCTGGTTAGTTCCCTATTCTTGAGCCCCCGTAGCGAGCGAAGCGAGCGGAGGGCCATGCGAAAAGTGAAATATTATATAACAGCGTGTTCCAGGTGCCCAAATCAGTGAGCTTTTGTAGCGCTACAAACGCTTACAAAACCTAACCGATTTCAGCACCCTGGTACCATTGTATGTGAGGATGTGTAAATATGCCGCCGGGATATATCTTTTTATTCCACATAGAATAAATAATAAATACCTGACACAAAATGTATTGGTTGGGTAAAAAGTTTAATACATATTTTGGTCTTTGATCTTTGATTGTATTATAATTTAATTAATTTAAAAACTCAGTTAAGACCATGAGCATTGTTAGCATTAGCATATTTATAAAGTCGGAGCGGCGCCTAATTTCACTTGGCGCCGTGGGGCCTTGCCCCCCCTGGCCCACCCGGTAGCTACGCCACTGGATAGTCTGTCAAAATATTATAAACATGAGCTGCAAGATAGTAAAAAGAGTTTTTAAAAAATTCAGTTTTGTGTTGTGGTATAAACATTGCCCTCCTATTGCTAAGATTTACATCATGTATTTGCTCACATGATCTCTACGAGACAATTTTTTGACATATCTTACACAAGAGTTTTGAATTTTCTGCACGCGATACTTATTAAAGGCAGTAGTAGTAGTAGTAGTAGTAGTAAGGGTGGGGGGGGGGGCCGAAGCCCGGTAACTAGGCCTATAAGTCCCTTTTCACCATCCCCGATACGCCCTCCCCTACCTGGCTACTTCCAACACCCGGCCCGCACTGAAACGGCCCGTCACCTTGATAAAGGTGAGGACGTCCTCCCAGTCCAGATCCTTTAGATCTTCCCGAGCAAGTGTTGGTGCTCCCAGTATCTTCCTCCTTAGGCGACTCCACCTATCACAAATTCCTATATAGTGGTATGAGGACTCCTCCCCTGTCCCGCAGTTCAGGCAGAGTGGGCTGTCCCTCACGCCGATAAGGTGCAGATGTCTGTTTAGGCTTCCATGCCCAGTCAGAATACCTACCAAGTTCCTGATGTCCTCTCGGCTCTTTTTTAGCAGTCGCCTTGCTGGAAAACAGTGGCATATCTCCCCAGCGAAGTGCTTTCTCCTGATTTAGTGTTGTCTAGGTATACACCGGCTCCGGATGACTGTGTATTAGCCATCCATGAGCCGTCAGTGTACCATGCATGTACGCCGCTCGGCGTACGTACCTGGCCTGACAGCCACTCTTCCCTTGATGGAAATTCCACTTGGAAATTCCTTCTCAGTCTTAATCGGCCATCTGGAATATTGCCTTTGGTCGCAATGATGGGTAGATCCCTACTCATTTTGGCGGCAATAGTCGTATGGCCTTTCCCTGTGTAGTCCGTTCGCCATAGGCCACTGTCGATCATCCTTTTGTGAGCCGCCATTGCCTCTCTCTCAATCCATATCGGGAGGTCCGGCAGCCCCAGGATGATGTTCAGTGCTGCTCCGGGAGTTGTTCTCAATGCTCCGGTAATACCCAAACAAGCCAGCCTTTGCAGTCTGGCCAGTTTCTGGGCATTAGTGGGTCTGGCCACCGCTGGCCACCAGACCACGGATCCGTAGGAAATCCTCGGTCTTATCACAGCGGTGTACAGCCACTGGAGGATGTAAGGTTTTAAATCCCACTTCCTACCTACCGTTCTCCTTAGTTGCCACATAATCGCGGTTGTCTTATTCACCACCTGTTCAACGTGTGCCTTCCACGTCAATTTACTGTCTAAAATAACTCCCAAATATTTGACTTGTTGACTTAGGCTCAGTCTCGTCTGGTAGAGTATGGGATGTGTAAAACCTGTTAGATTTCGTTTCCTTGTGAAGAGAATGAGTTCGGTCTTCCCTGGGTTTACTGAGAGACCATTCTCCTCACACCAACCTTGAACTATCCGACACGCCACCTGCATACGATTGCAGACCGTTCTCACGAACTTGCCCGTGATCATTACTAGCCCGTCGTCAGCATATGCTTGTGCGTAGAATCCCTCAAGATTTAACCTTCTCAGGAGGCTGCCCATCACCAGGCACCACAAATGCGGCGAGAGGCAGCTGCCTTGTGGGCAATCCCCTCTTACCCCGGCTTCGACGCGAACTTCTCCCAGCGTAGCGCTGATCTTTCGGTCTTCCAGTGCCGTTTTTACCCACTTGACCAAATGAACTGGTGTTCTCTTGGCCTGGAGAGCTTGACAGATAGTTTTCGTTTTAGCCTTATCGAAAGCTCCTCTACGTCAAAGAAGAGCGCTAGCGCCATTTCTTTTCTTTTTCTATTGCCTTTTCAGCCCTTCTAACTACAGAATGGAGAGCCGTTTCAGTCGACTTCCCCCTACTGTAGGCGTGCTGATTATCATGTAGAGGAGAATCAGTTAAGATCTCTTCCTGTCAATCATTTTTTCCATTGTCTTCATTAAAAATGAAGTTAGACTTATAGGCCTAAAGGACTTGGGATGGGAATAGTCTCTCTTCCCTGCCTTGGGGATGAAGACGACATCCGCTGCTCTCCAAGCTTGTGGAACGTACCCTAGTGCTATGCTGGCCTCGAATACTCTCTTTAAGTAAGGGAGTAACGTGTCAAGGCCCGCCTGCAGCATCATGGGTATAATTCCATCCGGCCCTCCTGCCTTATATGGACTGAACTCCCCCACTGCCCAAGTTATGGATTCCTCAGTCACCACACTGCGGGCAAGGTTCCAGTCCATCTCTGGCTCTGGTTCCTCGTCCCAGTTGGTAGTCTGTACCTCTCCGGGGAAGTGGGTTTTTAGAAGAAGCTCTATCGTTTCCTCTCTGTTCGCCGTCCATTGTTCGCCTGTTTTCAGAGAGCCAATCTCTTTTTGTCTTTCCGAGCCCAGCAGCTTAAGCAGACGCGCTGAGTCCGAGAGAGACTCCATCTCTCCACAGAATTTCCTCCAGCTGTCTCTTTTGCTGCGTCGGACCTCGATATTAAATTTCCTTCTGGCTTCCAGATACACATCCCAGAGCTCCTGCCGCCCTTCCCTGAAAGCGTGGCGGTGTGATCTTCTCACGTCTTTTTTAAGATGGTCCAGAGTGTCACTCCACCAAGGCAGCCTCTTGGCGCTAGCTTTCTTAAGTGGGCACGCTTGTTCCTAGGAGTCGATGATTATACTGTTTAGCGTTACCACCTCAATTTCTAGTTCTTGTTTTGATGAAATAGCCTGCCCTAAAGTTCCCATGGACATTACCAGACTTTCCCTAAATTTGTTCCAGTCTGTTGCCCTCGCAATTCTTTTCAGTGGCTTCTCCATCTTATCCGATTTAATTTCGAATCGGATCATTCTATGATCGGACATTAAAGGCAGTAAGGAATGGGTCATATACTACATCCAGATAAGTAGGTATGGAAAGAACCAGTGAGTTTGATAAAGTTTTTTTTATATCATGGTTTAATATATTCTTATATTCATAAAGTGACCTTAGAGTATAAAATGACTTCTTACACACATGATTAACATGGCTATTGAAACTTAATGATTCATCCATATATAAACCCAAGTTTTTTACTTCATTTGCCCAAGCAATTCTTGAATTATTTACAATAATGTTAAAACTTTCTGTGCTAATTTTATCCCTTGAAAAAAGGTTTGCTTGGGTTTTAATAGGATTTATGAAAAGAGAGTTATTTATAGCCCATGTAGATATGCCACAGAGATCAGAATTTATATTCGCCACAGCCCCTTGCAGATTACTTACTGATGTTGGCAGGTATATTTGAAGGTCATCTGCATATAAATGGTATTTGCAATATTTAATATTTTTAACAATATCTGTTATAAAAATGCTAAACAGCAAAGGGCCAAGAATAGAACCCTGCGGCACTCCACTAGACACAACCCTCCACGTAGAAATACTCATTCGATCAGCCAACCTCACTGCCGGGTATCTATCCTTAAGATAGTTAGAAAACCATTCCCCAGTTTCAATACAGTAATATCTGAGCTTATTGACTAAAAGTTCAATGTTCAGGCAATCAAAAGCCTTCGTGATGTCAATCAGAACAGCTGGACAACAGTTACCTTCGTCAAATGACTTGGAAATATCACTAGTGATTTTCAACAAAGCTTTTGTGCAACTGAAATTAGCCCTAAATCCTGACTGACATGCAGGCAGCAATGATTTATGATTTATGTATTCGACTATCTGTTTTTTTACAATCTTTTCAAGAAGCTTGGAGGTAGTAGGCAGCACACTAATGGGTCTCAAATCACCCACCGAGGAACGGTTTCGAACTTTGGGAACTGGAGTTATGAGAGCCATTTTCCAAACAGATGGAAATTTACCATAGTGAAGGGAGTAACTTATGATATTTAAGAGTGGTCCAATGCAATGAGGAAAACAATGCTTTAACATGTGTATAGAGATACCATCTATTCCAACAGCACCACTTGTTATTACTTGTAAGCAGGAAATTATATCACTTTCAGATACCAAAGATAGATTAAATGGCTCCCACTCCTCAGTTTTTTCCAACCAAGAATCAAAAACAGCCTAACCTACTGGGGCCTGCGGAATACTCGAGAGAAAGTTATCATTTAATAGATTTGGTTCATTAATATCTTCCGGTATTTCAATATTAGATTTAGTTACAATATGCCAACTTTTAATCTTACCCCATAAATGTTTGCTTTTATTTTGAGCATTGCATCTATTTATCTCAGTATTATAGAAGGCTTTTTTCTCTTGTTTTATAGCAAAAGATGCATAATTTTTAAGGTCACAATAATAATGTCTACTTGCTGGAGTTTTATGTTTTAAAAATTGTTTAAATGCTTTATTTTTGAGATCAATAGTTTGTCTCAGGGCATATGTTAGCCAGCCTGGTCCCGATTTCCGTTGTTTTTTTAAGCTTAAAGGACAATGTTTATCAAATAGAGAAAGTATGTTTTGATTAAATATGCTTACTTTAGTATCTATATCACTTTCATGATACATAGTATGCCAGTCTATCATTTCTAAATCAGTCTTAAAATCTACTGT
>MU190715.1:887-14526 GCA_016904865.1 Pissodes strobi | reverse complement strand
AAAAAACAGCCTCATGGTCACTTTTAAAAGGGCAACCAGAAGTAACTCCAGAGCTTAATACGAGCTCCGGTTTATTTATTAAAACAATGTCAAGAAGAGAATTGTTATGATGAGTTATTCTGGTTGGTTCCTTAATTAGTTGAGTAAGATTCAAAACATTAAACGTGTCAGAAATAAAATCAAGTTCAGAGATAGCGTTTCCAAGAATATTTACATTTAGGTCTCCAGTACAAACACAAACATCACACACCTGTATAACATCAGGCAAAACTTCATAGAGACATTGCAGCTCCTTGTAGGACACTGATGGAGGACGGTAAACAACATCAACACACAGGAACATACCATTAAACTTCACTTTAATCCATAACTGGTCTATTCCATTCGCAAAGTCAGGGATATTTATCTGTACCATTTTAAGCTTTTGGTGCACATAGAAGGCAACACCTCCACCTTTACCATCCCTATCTGCACTAAGCAGCTGAAACTTTCTTATATTATACAAGTCAGAAGGCATATCTTTATTTAACCAAGTTTCAGAGATAGCAATAATGTCATATTCAGAATGCTCAATAAAAAATCTCATTTCTGAAAATTTATTACAAGTAGACCTTGCATTTATATGAACAATACCCAGGTTCTTTCTTTTCCTCATCAATGGAGCAGATACAGTTAGTGAAGTTTGACTTGCAAAAGAGGTATTTAAGTTCTTCTGGGGTGTTGTTTGCGTTTCAGGAAAAAATTTTGGTTCCTCCCAAACCCATTTTCAACTTTTCTACCTATCATATGGGATTTGCTTTTAAATTCATTTACACAACACCCATCTGGCCAGAACTGAGGAGATAAATATTTATCTTGAAGTTCAGTAGGAACTCCAAACTTGAATGCAGCGCTATGTGGATTTTTAAATTTAGACTGTAACTTCTCACATCTATACAGATCTTTGTATTTTGGATCCAGAACCTCAATCATATGTTCTGTGGTTGTGTTTACATTCAAATTAGACAAATAAATCCACGAAAGCTTTGCAATTCTTTCCTCCACATTCTTATTCGCCACCTTTAGTTTAGGATTCTCAGGACCAGTGCAAATTTTTCTGGTAGTACCTGAATTTAATTTAGTAGCAGCTTGATCATTGCTTTGGCTACTATTTGCTAAAACATCTACAGGTCTAGATTTTAAAGTTGTTGATCCTACTAGATGAGAGCTACTGTTTTTTGTTAAGAGGCCGACAAGTTCTTTGTTGGTCTCATAAATATTTCTTACAACAGTGTTCAACTTTGTTGCTATTAACTGGGTCTGATCATTTAAAGCAGTGGTAATATGATCAGAAATTGCCTTGGTGGTAATAGAAAGTGTATCAGGTGGCAATACAGCTCTCTCTGAGTCATCAGTATTTTTAGACAAACTAGCCGGAGTGAGTGATAAGAATTCACCTCGAGACTCATCTTGTATATTGATGGTTTCAATAGATAACTCCAGCTTTCTTAACCTGTCCTCCATTTGGATGCATTTTGGTATAAGTAAATAAGGAGATACGAAGGTCATACGAAAGTCTGTAATTCCTAGGGTACTTACAGTATGTAGATACAAATATGATATAACCACACTCCTGTTAATTACGGAACCATTTTAGATGTCGTCAGTTCCAAGGTTTGAATTTAAGTCCTGAAATACTACATTTCATAATGAAAATAACATGTCTAAATTTCGAAATGGCGTCCAGCAACCACTTTCAAAATTTTACTTCTCCCTATTAAATTATAAAAAATGGAAATGTTCACCAAAAATTAAAATAACACGCGCCTCCACCATCCTGTCAAGAATACTAATTCATTTCACCAATGACTTCAAAATATCAATTTTCACCTCAGGCCTGTCGCCTTCTTGATATCCTGAAATACAGTGGCTCTTGAAACTTAAGCACAAACCGAAACTACAGGGTCCTGCAATAGTGCGTGTTTTTCCCATAGCACAGAAGTAAAAAAATCGTTCTACTACTAACCTAACGGCGTATTTAAGGAGATTTATTTCAAACAGGTATGGCACGATGGAAGTTGTTTGTTAAAAATAGAATCTTTGCATATGTGTTTTTTTCTTAATTCTGCAAAAAATTTGGCGTATATTTGATATATCTAAATTTAGCTATTTTTGAAATATTAACGTTCTACTCGTTACGACATGCTGAGAAATCTAAATGGCTTAATTTAGAGCGAATCGGTTTCCACTTTCCCATCTTAGGTTAGTTTGGGTTAGTTTAGGTTATCAATAACCTATCGGCTACCATCAAATTCCTGTTTAGACGGAAATACTAATTTTCCAGCTTTCAGTTAAATCGAACTGAATGTTGATCTCAATATCTTGTTTTAGTTAAAAAAATATGTATTCTGTAGTTTTGGAAAAAGTGCCATTAATAATAATATTCCGGACAAGATAGTTAAGGACAGATATAATTAAATATAAATTATGTTTCTTCAACTTTTATGGGAAAAACATTAATTTTTTTTTACCCTGGGTTGAGCAATTATACAAAATTGGAAATCTGTTATAACTTTTTCAAATTTTCATACCTTATAGATATTGTTATTCTCTATAAACAAGTAGAAGCCGTCGATAAGTCCCTTTGGTTTGAAAATTTAAAAAGCATTTTATAATTATCTGCTAGGTTCCTTGGTTAGTTTTTGGTTGATGATCATTTGAGGATCTGCATCCTATTTTTTTGCTGGAATTGGAAACCTTTTATAATCATTTCAAGTTTTCATTCTCTATAGACTAGGGGAAACCGCACTTTGCAAGGTGTGTTGGTTAGTTTTTGATTCACAATTTTCTGAGGATATGTGAACCTTCATAACCGTGGTTTCAGCAACTATAACAAATTGGAAACCTTTGATAACTGTCTTAAATATTCAACATTGTTTATAGACTAGTAAAAAGTTCAATTTGCTGGATCTCTTGGTTAGATTTTGAACGATTATTACTTGAGGATCTACGAATCCCGTTTTTGTAGGCAGAAATTTTTAAAATTAACGATTTTTTTCCCAAGAATTGGGCAACTATGAAAAATTCGGAACCAGTGATGATAATCTTTTTATTTTATGATAGTGGCACACACACTAAAGGGATATACTATGGCTCTGGGCGAGCGGTGTGTGTGCAAAGAGGTTGATTGACACGGTCCTTGAATAATTGTAGGTTGCAATTAGGGAGAAACAGATTTTCTGAGAGTGAATTCCATAGTAGTGCAGTGCGCCGGGCAAAGGTGTCTTTGTATAGCGATGTTCTAGGTGTTCCAGTTGTACGACGAATTGGTGCGCTCTTGCCGTCTGTTGTGACTGTCTGACAGGCGTTGGCAGGGGCGGGATGAGCTGAGAACATTTGCCGTGAAAGTATCTGTAAAAAAGGGACATCTCGGCCACATGTCTGCGGTGTAAATAGTTTTTTGTTGCGAAATAGCGCACCAAGCTTCTGGGAGGCTGATTTTGCGATGTTAGCAACGTGGTCATGCCAGGACATATTGCTACTGACCGTGACACCTAGTAATGATAATGATAATGATAGTTTATTGAAGTCAATACAATAATTGTTCACACAAGTCAATAGTAATATGTCACAATTACATTTTATTAATTACTTAATCCTAAAAGTTTCATAAAAACATTTACAACACATTAAAATATCTTAAAACTAAAACTATAACAGTATTAAAGAATATTCAACTATCAGAGATATCACAGTCTATAAACTCCTCCACACAGTAAAACGCATTTTTAATAAGACATTTTTTAATTCTAGATTTAAAACTTTTGGCATCAATAACCCTAATATAGCTTGGAAGCTTGTTAAATAGTTTGATTCCCAGAAACACCGGACCAGTTTGACATATTTTAAGCCTACAATTAATTGCTAAATTTTCTTTGTTACGTGTATTGTAGCTGTACAGATCACAGTGGGTTCTATACTTATCTTCGTTGTTCCTGATATACAAAAGGTTTTCGAGGATATAGACTGATGGAAAAGTCATTATTTGATGTTGTCGAAAGGCATACCTACAGTCCTCCCTGAAGGATAGCCCGGCTATTGTTCTTAAAGCCTTTATCTGCAGCCCAAACACTCTACAAGCATGACATGAGTGACCCCATGCAATAACAGCATAAGATAGTACAGAGTGCATGAGAGCATAATAAGCAGTTTTTAGAGTATTCACCGAGACACAGTTTATAAGCCCCCGCAAGACAAAAGCACTCTTTCTAAGTTTTCCACACACCAAGTTTACATGGTGATCAAATTTAAGTTTATTGTCTAGCTGAACACCGAGAAACTTCACTTGTTCTGGGTTATCAGGCAGACTAGATAGACCTATTAGAGAGAAGATCATTTTGTGTGTCTTCTCATTGTTAAGTAAAAGTCTATTCGATCTGAACCAGTCTTCGACCCTCAATTGTTCCACAGACAGTCCCTCCACAACATTCTCCACTGACACTCCATTGCAGGACAGAGATGTATCATCCGCAAAGAGAGTGAAATTCACCGCAGGTTCCGATAGTGGTAGATCGTTAATATAGATCAAAAATAAAATTGGGCCCAATATTGAGCCTTGCGGAACACCTACATTCATCTCCCTCTCCACGGACATGACACCCCCAATCCTTACAACTTGGGTCCTTTGTCCAAGGTAAGATTTAAGTAACAGGATGCTGCTTGGATGGAAATTGTAATATTCAAGTTTATTTAAAAGTATACTGTGGGTGACACAGTCGAAGGCCTTACCAAGATCGCAGAACACTGTAGCATTAAATTTGAGGTCCTCATAAGCCTCCAGAATGCATGATATGAGATTAAGGATTCCCAAGACCGTGCTCCTGCCCTGCCGAAAGCCAAACTGCTGTTCAGTAAAGAGATTATTTCTTTCAAAGAAGTTGGCCATCCTGACATGCATTTTTCCAATATTTTTGAAAACATGAGCGGCAGAGATACGAGTCTGTAATTGGATAGAGTGTTTTTGTCACCCTTTTTGAAAACAGGCGTGACCATTGCCTGTTTTAATTTAGATGGAAAACAGTGGGTATTAAAGCATAAGTTTATTAATTTGGTCAGCGGAACATAGATAACATCTTTAATACATTTAATTACTCTGACATCCAATCCATGAACATCAGTGCTGTTTTTATTTTTAAGGTTATCAATTATGTCTCGAACTTCAATAAAAGTGACGTCATTGAAGATAAACACATCATTACACATTATATTATTTTTTTTTAGGTTTTGGAGGGGATCTATGTTGGTATCGGGGATACCATCAATCAAATTTTTAGCAATAATGTTGGCAAAGTATTCATTATATTCCTCTGGAGTTATACTTATTTCCTCTTCTTTACTTTTTAGTTTTCCACTGAACCGATCAATAATCCGCCACATACTTTTTACTGGATTTTTAGAAGAAGCAATTAATCTGTCATTACTGTTTATTTTTGCAGCTTGAAGAGCCTGTTGATAGCTTATTTTATAATTTTTAAATTCTGACAGAGTAGCCTCTGACCTATATTGTTTACAATGATCGTTTAGTAGGCTCAATATTTCCCTCATACCCCTTAAGTTATCATCAAACCAGCTGATGTTCATGGATTGGTCTGTACGAAGTAGGAAGGTCTTCTCAGGAAAACACTGCAGGAACGCACTCTCAACCATACTCAAAAACCAATGAAGTCCCATGAAAAATTACTCACCACACTATGAAAATTGTATAAACTTCTCTCTGTTATCGGTCTACACAGCCTCTTTTCGTGTAAAGCTTTTACCTGAGTGTTCACAAATGTGAGCTGCACGAGCTCGCTATTATGGTCTGATAGATTTGATTCTAGCACAGAAACTGAAATAGAAGATGGACAGAAATTTACAAAGACATTGTCAAGGTATGCATCCTGCCTTGTATTCTCAGCTACTTTTTGTTCAAAACCATTGCTTCCGAGAATGTCACAAAGCAGAACACACTCCCTTTGACCTGTACCAAATTGCACGTTAAAATCGCCAAGCAAAATTATATTTTTATCAATATCAACTTCAGAAAAGATATGCTCCATGGCTTCTAAGAATTGTTCAAAATTACCCGTGGGGGGTCTATAAACAGTGATAAGATAAACTCTTAATTCCAATAAAAAGACAGCACTTATTTCAGCACATCCCTCGATACTCAACTGGCCGATTGCATGCAGGTTTGATGCCGCAACAGTCTGCCTGGTTAAAATTGCTGATCCACCTACGCTGGGTTCTCGTAAAGCCACTCTGGACACTGAGATTATCAATGGAGAAGGTATCCAGCTCATCATCTTTGAGCCAGTGCTCAGTTAAACACAGAACCCCAACATTTAAGTTCATTATAAAAGACAAGGATTAGTCGTATTAGTAGTAGTTATTACTTACTGCCTTTGCTACCTACCAGAAATTCCTGGAGCCACTGGGGCATTGCAAAAGTTTATTTCTGATCCTTTGATTGCGTTTGTCCTTAGTTTCGTCGATCACGATCATTCGTTTCTCGCTTCGACAAAATAATGATTTTGGTACCAGTACTTGTAGGCTTGCTGTTTCCTACCTACAGCCCTTTCGCATCTTCTGTCGAACCAGGGCTTTCCTTTTGACGGTAACTTGATGGAATTTGGGAAATATGCTTCCATTCCTGAGGAGATTACGTGCATGGTCTTTTCGCAGCAGACTGACGGGTCGTCAGTGCCAAAGCAGACGTCAAGCCAAGGAAAATCTAGGTAGAACTCCCTTAGATCGTCACAGTTTGCAGAATTATTGTAATGCCAGATTTTGCGAGGCAAAGGTGGATCCTTCTGTAGAAGTGGCAATTCACAAATCGTTGTAATAAGTTTGTGGTCGGAACTACCTAATGGCGGACCAATTGTAATTGTGTACATACTGGTCAGGATTGGTGGTTAGGAAAAGATCCAGAAGTGCGGCGAATTCGCCTCTCTCTGAGATTCAAGTTGGTTCGCCTACAAGTTGAGTAAACCCGCAGCTGATGGCAAATGCTTCAGCTTCTCTACCTTCGTTGTCGGTCTTGTTGTGACGTTTGAGCCAGTTGGTGTTGTGGACATTGAAGTCCCCAAAGTGATCATTTCTGAATTGGGGTGATCGACCTGTATTGAGTCAAAAGTGGTAGCCAGTGTTGTAAAAAAGCTTTGGTAGGCTCTATCGCTTTAAAAAAACACACCTATCGAATTGGTCATTGGTCACAATGTTACATGATGTAATACATGGCTGGGTACTCGAATTAAACTTCCTTTCCAAATATCAAATAAAATATCCAGGTCCGTATTTGAAAAGGAATAGGTAGTGATATTTCAAATGTTTAAAGTCTATTTAAAAAGCTGATGAAACCTTTTGACTCACGTCAATTATTTTCCAGTTGTTAAGAGAATTAATTTTTAGCGTTTTTTATAGCTTCCCTAATATGTCAGAAACTAAAAATAACTTAGCAACAACGTAAACATAGAGAACTTTCCTCTAATTTAAAATTTAACCAATCTTGTAATTCCTGCGTTTTCGAATATAGCAATAGTGGCACACACTATTTAGGGCACCGTCTCTCTATATCAGCAACAAATAAACACATTCAAAATTTCTGTGCATTAGGTCTTGTATCATTCTGGCACCGGAAAAAAAAACACCAAAAGTGTATTAAATTTTGGCAAAAATTCAGTGTTTCATTTAACATGCTGTAGAAATTAACGGATAAGGGCAGAAACAGGAGTGCAAAAAACGAATGGCTTAAAAGAGAGTGTAGCAAAATAGAACAGCTGCAATACAGACATGATGATTTTAACCTTCATAAAAGACTCAAAGAAACCGCTGGAATATGTTAAAAACGGATCCTAGGTATATTAGTCAATGAAAATAACCAGATAGTCCTAAACGATACCGAAAAGTGCAATATATCGGAGGACAATGTAGAAAATCTCTTTCATGACAACAAACCGACTAAAGAACTCATAGTCGGAAACAATCTAAGTGGACCTTCCATTACTAAAGACGAGATAAAAAAGGCTATACAAGTCTCTAAAAATTATAAGGCAGTTGGACCGGATGAGATGCCATCAGAAATACTCAAACGTTTAGACGAAAGAGGCATTGCGGTACTTTACAAGTTATTTAAGCAAATATATGACACTGGCCATTACCCGGAACAGTGGCTATCTTCAACTTTTATTCCTCTGCCAAAGAAGATCAGAGCACGGAAATGCGAAGAACACATACTTATCATAAGTCATTCCCTAAAAATAGTCTTGAGAGTAATACATCAGAGATTGTATAAAAAATGTGATAACACCACACCACAGTTTGGATTTAGACAAGGGCTGGGCACAAGAGAGGCGCTAGTTGTAACGCAAGTCTTAGTACAGAATTGCTATGACCAGCACAAAAACGTGTGTTTATGTTTTATAGACTACGAAAATGCTTTTGAAGAAGTCCAACATCATAATCCAATATTCTCAGAAGACTTGATTTGAACCAAAAAGACATTCGGTGCATTGAAACCTTATATTTGCACCAATCAGCACAAGTCAGAGTTCAGAGTGGCTAACGGTCTAACAAATCAAATCCGTATTCGTAGAGGAGTGCGGCGAGGGTGTATACTGTCGTCGCTCTTGTTTAATCTATATTTCGGAAGCCATCTTTCAGGAGTCGCTTGAGGATAAGGAAAAAGTCTGAATAAATAACATACGTTATGCTGACGACACAGTTCTGACTGCGGACAACATAGATGATCAGCAACAGCAGCTGGTTAAAGTGGTGGGAGATTATAGCCAGAATATGGGATTACACATGAACACAAAGAAAACTAAATTCATTGTTGTCATGAGAGAGATAGATGCATTCAGAAATACCAGCTTAACGTATAATTGAAAAATTTTAAAAAGAGTGGAAAAATTTAAGTACCTAGGAACATGGCTTTATGAGGAAATCGAATGCAGAAATATTAATTTCTGCAACTGATCATCGAGGGCAAGATCGAGGGTAGAAGAGGCCTAGGACAAAAAAACGATGTCATGGCTAAGGAACGTGAGACGTGGCATAGGTGACATTCAAACATTGATCCAGACGGTCAGAGATAGAGAAGCCATGGAAATGTGGTCGCAAACATCCATTAATAGATAAGCAGAGAAAGAAGAAGAAGAAGTTATTTACAATAATGTTTTAAAGGCTACACCAACTAGTTGATAGTGGATAATTTGTGCAAATGAAAGCCGAAATTTTTATCTTTTTTAATTAAAAAATATTTTTTTAATAGTTTTAGGAAAAATTGCCAGTGATATTAATATTCTTAACAAGATGGTGGTGACGCGCCTACAACAACTAGTTGATAGTGAATAATTTGTCCAAATGAAAGCAAAAAATGTTTTCTTGATATCATTTTTAACTAAAAAAATTTCCATCTTATAGTTTTGGGAAAACTTGGCAGTAATATTAATATTCTTGACAGGATGGTAGAGGAGCAATTAAATTTAAATATTTGTGAAATAATCATATCGAGAAAGGAATGTATACTGATTATTATTTATAATAAGTTATAATTGCCAACACCGGGGGTCTGAAAAAAAATCCCAAAGAATACTTTTCGAACGCAAATTTTTTGTGAATAAAATGATATACCTATTGAATTTAAAATTTTGTACTACACTCACTTGGCCGCAGGCTAGAGATTCGCTAAGTATTCCCATATTATTAAGAGTATTTCGTGCCGGTCCTGTAAGGGCTAATACGAAAGCATACGCCATCAATGCCTGTCTTCCTCTCTTCGAAAAAAATTGAGGTAACGTTAACAAAACAACACATCTAAAATACAAAAGAAAATTATTCAGTTTTCATTAGGGATTTTCAGATTTGAATGCGGTGAACGAAGCTAAATGAAGTAAAGAATTGCGTTAGTTTAATGATGAGTCGTTAGTAAATTGTTTTTGAAATATTAATTTTCAAAAATCGAATATATTTTCGCGTGGGTCGCGATTTTTACATGAGTCTTGGTAGGCATCTACAGGATGACAAATTACAATTTTAATTGCTATAAGGATTCAAATAAAAGTTGGGCGCAAAACAGATTCATTGGCTTATGGATAGAACTATATTTAAAATTATGTTGTAATATATACGGGGGGGATGCATGACTATCAAACTTACATTTTTATTGCGAAGAAAATTTCAAGCTGAAGAATGAAGCAGCTTAATTTATTTACAGTTTGTGACAAGAGGGGCTGCATTGTATTGGCTGGCAGGAACGTCAAACTGGTGAGAGGAGTTTGATTACGGGGAGTGACGCCCCCACCATTCCGAGTTGCCACGGGATGTGGCCCATCAAATCCCATCGTCCTCCTCCAGGCTGGAGAACACCAAAGTACAAAGTCTGGAGCTGATCACTGGGGAGTGATCCAACAAACCCCATTTTTACCCCTGTCAGACTAGGGACCGCCAAAGGAATGAGTCTGAGGCCGATGCTTCGAGTGGAAGCGGCCCTAGGTGGTAGATGCATAAGCCTACTCGCATCGTCCGGTGAAAGACCACCCCACCAGAATTGGGGAGCGCTAAGTGGTTTTCCCAAATCACGTTCCGCTCCCGCGCTGGTGATCCCGGGTTTCACAGTAGGAGTATATGGACATGATGGTGCTTCCAGGATCAAAATATTCCGGAGGTAAATTCCCCGGCCATTCGGATCTCCGGGCGCTGGGTGGCCCTGGGAGCCCCTCATTCCGCATTTTACAGACAGCAAAGATACCGAACCAATTTAGAATAGATTTCTGCAACGTAAGAGGCCTAAATACAAACATAAATTCGGTACACCAACATCTACAAGCAAATAGACCACACATATTAGCCCTTACAGAAACACAAGTATGTTCTACAACAACAACAGTGAACTACCTCTATCCTGGTTACGACTTACATACCCGATTTAGAGATAAGTTCGGAATATGCCTTTTTGTCCGAAGCGACCTTTCATGTCATCGCGAGGAAACACTCGAACCGAACAACCTTGACGTCATGTGGCTCAAGTTCACCGCCAAGGGATTAACCAAGTTTATATGTTGTCTCTATCGCCCTCCGAGCGATAGAGCCTACCAAAACTTTTTCTCAACACTAGCTACCAACTTTGACTCAATACAGGTCGATCACTCCAGTTCAGAAATAATCGTTCTGGGAGACTTCAATGCCCACAACACCAACTGGCTCAAACATCACAACAAGACCGACAACGAAGGTAGAGAGGCTGAAGCATTTGCCATCAGCTGCGGGCTTACTCAACTTGTAGACGAACCAACTCGAATCTCAGAGAGGGGCGAATTCGCCGCCCTCCTGGATCTTTTTCTGACCACCAATCCTGACCAGTACAAGGTTACAGTTGGTCCGCCATTAGGTACCTCTGACCACAAACTTATTACAACGGTTTGTGAATTGCCACTCATACAGAAGGATCCACCATTGCCTCGCAAAATCTGGCATTACAATTCTGCAAACTGGGACGATCTGAGGCAGTTTTACCTAGATTTTCCTTGGCTCGACGTCTGCTTTGCCACTGACGACCCGTCAGACTGCTGCGAAGAGATCATGCAAGTAATCTCCTCAGGAATGGAAGCATACATCCCAAATTCCATCAAGTTACCATCAAAAGGAAAGCCCTGGTTCAACAAAAGATGCGAAAGAGCTGTAGGAAGGAAACAGCAAGCCTATAAGTACTGGCAGCAAAATCAGACCGCTGAAAATCGCAATTATTTTATCGAAGCGAGAAACGAGTGCAAGCTTGTGATCGACGAAACTAAGGACAAACACAATCAAAGGATCAGGAATAAACTTTTGCAATGCCCCAGTGGCTCCAGGAATTTCTGGTCGGTAGCAAAGACTGTAAGTAACAACTTTACAAAAACGTCTCTCCCACCTTTGACGGACGAACGTGGCATCACGGCGACTACAGCCAAAGAAAAAGCAAACATGCTCGCCAAAATGTTTTCATCGCACTCTACCTTAGACGTGCCCCAAAGCAAGACTCTCCCCACTATACCGAACATCAACACCACCATGGCAGAAATCAAGTTTTCTCATCGTGATATTCGCAAAATCCTTAAAGAACTAGATACGCAAAAGGCATCAGGACCGGACGGAATACCTGCCATCGTGCTAAAGAACTGCGCCAACGAACTAACACCTGTTTTTTCCAGGTTTTTTTCTCTTTCTTACAGAAAAGGGATTTACCCATCCTCTTAGAAAGTCGCTCGAGTGCAACCTGTTCCAAAAAAAGGCAAGAAAACCACGCCCTCAAACTATCGCCCGATTGCCTTGCTTCCAATAATCTCCAAAGTCATGGAACGTGTAGTCAACCAGCAACTACTCAAGTACCTCGAGAGCAACAGAATAATCAGCGATAATCAATACGGCTTTCGCAAAGAGAGATCGACAGGAGATATATTGGCCTATGTCACTCATATATGGAGTAGGGCAATTGAAAACTACGGAGAGTCTCGAGCGATTGCGTTGGATATTTCAAAGGCATTCGACAGAGTTTGGCATGACGGACTGCTCAACAAATTGCCGTCCTTGGGACTGCCCGCCTCTCTCTGCAGCTGGCTGGCCAGTTTCCTTAAGAACCGATCCCTACATGTTGCAGTCGATGGACACATCTCGGACACATTTACCATCAACGCGGGCGTGCCTCAGGGCGCAATACTTTCACCAACTCTGTTCCTCATCTATATTAATGACCTGCTGATCGAAACGAATAATCCTGTTTACAGTTTTGCAGATGACAGTACCCTTGTCTCCCACTTTAGATCAGAAAAACCCTTACCAGCGACTGAGACTCATCACCGCAGACAGGAGCAGATTACAGCAATTAATCAAGACCTGGAGAAAGTTCAAACTTGGGGCGACCGAAATTTGGTCCAGTTCAATGCAGCGAAGACCCAAGCAGCAACGTTTACTAAGAGGGCCAATACAGCGGGCCCTGACATCATTATGGCAGGATCGACCATTCCTTCATCCTCGTCAATCGGGCTGCTGGGTGTCTCGGTCAACAGCAATATGTCATGGCATGACCATGTTGCTAACATCGCAAAATCAGCCTCCCAGAAGCTTGGTGCGCTATTTCGCAACAAAAAACTCTATACACCGCAGCAGTTGCTCTTGCTGTACAAAGCGCAAATAAGACCGTGCTTAGAATATTGCTCACATATCTGGGGTGCCGCACCAAAGCATACCCTAAAGCTGCTGGATTCCATTCAGAAGAGGGCTGTGCGTCTCGTCGGCGATCCGGAGTTGACCCGGAATCTGGATAGTCTGGAACATCGCAGACATGTGGCCGAGATGTCTCTGTTTTACAGATACTTTCACGGCAGATGTTCCCAGGATTTGGCCCACATAATCCCGCCCCTGGCAACTCCTGTCAGGCAGTCCCGACAGACGGCAGGAGCGCACCAGTTCGTCGTACAACTAGAAACACCTAGAACATCGCTTTACCAGAACTCCTTTGTCTGGCGCACTGCATCACTGTGGAACTCACTTCCAGGACATCTGTTTCCCACTAATTACAACCTACAAATATTCAAGAACCGTGTCAATCAACATCTTCGCACACACACCGCTCGTCGAGCGCCAT
>MU190714.1:7856-26558 GCA_016904865.1 Pissodes strobi | reverse complement strand
TACTAAATGACACATGACAAATGTCAAATGCTAAATTTATATCTTAACACTTTGACGTATTAGGTTAAATTCAAATTTGACAGGTGTCAAAATTAATAACAACCACTTTGAGTAGAAATGTTTAGACAAAAATAGACGAAAATGTTTGACTAACCCAAACTAATCGCAACTAACCCAAATAACCACTTTGAATAGAAATGTTTAGACAGAACTAAACGAAAATGTTTGACAGCTGTCATCTTTTCACCTCTTACATGACATATGATATGACAGATGTCAAATGTTAATTCAATATTTTAGAGTTTTGGAATATTATGTTAAAGTCAAATTTGACAGGTGCCAAAATAATAACAATCAGTTTGAGTAAAAATGTTTGGAAAAAGTGCTGAAATTGATAACGTCATTTCTGATGGCAGCCAATAATAATTTGCAAAATAGAGGAAAATGTTTGTCAGCTGTCATTTTTCTCCTACTAAACGACAAATGTCAAATATTAAATGTATATCTTAAAACTTTAATATATTGACAGATGTCAAAAATAATAACAACCATTTTGAGTAGAAATGTTGAGAAGAAAATAGTGAAAATGTTTGACAGCTGTCATTTTTTACCCCTTAAATGACATATGAAAGATGCAAAATGTTAATTCAATATTTTAGAGCGTTGAAATATTATGTTAAATTCAAATTTGACGGTTGTCAAAAGTAATAACAATCATTTTGAGTGAAAATATTTGAAAGAGAATGGTGAAATTGATACTGTAATTTTTTTTATGGCTGACAATATCAGCTTACAAATAGGCGCAATAGAGGAAAGTGTTTTGTTAAGACTTTCAAAATCTCAAATAATATTTTACATTTTTTAAGTTCTGAACCAGCTCCTTAATATGCATGTTGACTTGGCAACATAGCCAAGGAATGCGCCATAAATCACAAAAAAAGAGACGAGAGTAGTACAAGTCGAGGGTGCAATAAGCAAGGTCGCGATCCGGGCGGTCGTCATTTTTCTTGTCATGACATTGCTCCTCCCGTGAATAACCGTTTAACCCACATTAAATTATTGCCAGTAATATCGTGAATAAATAGTGAAACGTCCACTTCAAGATTCTGCCGTCTTTCCTTTATATACACTATACAGTCCACTACCCTTTTTACGCAACTTCTGAGAATTTAGCAAGTGACATCAGCTGAAACGGAAAAGCGGTGTTGCCAGTTCCTAAGGGCACAACATGTTTGACAGCTGTCATTTTTTCTCCTATCAAATGACATATGACAGATAAGAAATGTTAATTTGATATTTTCGAGCGTTTTCAAAATTTGACAGGTGTCAAAAGTAATAACAACCACTTTCAGTTGAAATGGTTAGACAAAAACTGTGAAATAGACGTATCAATTTTTTATGGCTGCCATTAATAGCTCGCAAATAGCCATAACAGAGGAAAATGTTTGACAGCTGTCATTTTTTCTCTTATTAAATGACATATGATAGATATGAAATGCTGATTTTACATTTTCGAGCGTTGACATATTACATCAAATTCAAATTTGACATCTGTCACGAGAGTAATAACAATCACGTTGAGTTGAAATGTTCAGACAAAAACTGAAATGTATTAATTTTTGATTGTTGCAATTAGTAACTCGAAAATAGCCATAATTAAGAAAAATGTTTGACATCTGTCATTTAGTAGGAAAAAAATACAGCTGTCAAACATTTTTCTTGTCAATTAACGTAGATATTTTTTGACATCTGTCAAGTGTTAATTTCGCCAGCCGTTAAGTGATATTTGTATTGACATTTTTATGTATTTTAATTAATACATTAATGAGAAATAGATGAGTACTGCAAATTTGACATCTGTCATATTTAGCTCCCATCATATTTTTATTGAATTATTTATGTATTTAACTATATATTTTGATAAAAAATAGATGCGTTAAAAAAGTTTGACATCTGTCATGTGGAAATGTAATTTTTGATGACACCGCCAATACCGCATTGACTTAGAAGCGCTCCAGAGGTGGTGGTTTGATCTACCGGGACATAGACATGCCAAAGATTTCATCAGCAATCCTTCGGCAAAATTCACAGCAGACTTATTAAGTTATAATCGGAAGTCAATAAGAATCATAGTGGGACTACTAACAGGACACTGCCGACTAAAGAGACATATGAGTCTGATAGGCCTGCCGGATGAAACCCTGTGTAGGTTCTGCCAGGAAGGGGAGGAGTCGGCAAAACACATTCTCTGCCACTGTGAAGGACTTTCATGGATGCGCTTCGAAACTGCGGGAACAACCAATCCAGAAGCGTTAAGCTACACCATGGAGCCACTGTAGAGACTTTGGAGTCTGATCAAGAAGACACGATTGGACACAATACTCTAAGTATAAGGAGGGTTGCAATAGATCTTACAGGTCGCAGTGACATAAAGTCGATGACGCCTCCTCCACACATATATATCTAGGTTTCAACCTCGTAGAATTCAAGTAATATTTTCGATGTAGAGCTTTTCTAAGGAGTAATTTTTGATGGCTTCTATTTTAAAGAAGTGTTTTGAGATTATACAGCTTTTCCAAATTTTCACTTCCACTTAATTAATCAATGTTTTGCTCTCCATTCGCATGTATCGAAACACTTTCGGGCTTTTCAATCTATCGTTTAGAAAACAGAAAATACCAGGATTATCTTGAAAGTGTGCATACTCAAAGATTTGATTCGTTTCACGATTTTAAATTTCTATCGTTTCATTAAGGTTTCTTTTTGAGAGATCGTCACACTCTTAAGTATACAGAGTATCTCAATCAGCATGAACTTAACTGAGTTATAGAAAACCGTCGGTTATCGACCTGAACGTTGATAAACTGAGTCTAAATATGATATAGTGAGAGCTTTGTTTATATAGTCATATAAAGACAATGGTGAGAGTAAACCATAATATTAAGCCCGCCGTCACTGTCGCAGTTTGAGCGTCACCTCTCACCTAACTTTCTCTCTTCACCGTGGACCGCGAAATGGGAATTTTATTATCATTTATGAGTAATAGAGGACTAGTCCATGGTCGGCAGGCGAGTCGTTGTGTGTTAAATTTAAACTACAATAGGCAAGTTTAAATGTAATTTAAAATGCGCTTTCTAGAGTTTAATGGTTGAAATGATAAAAACGCGATGATACTTTCGCGGTCGTCCTCGTCCTAGTTACTTTCAGGGGTAAGTGTGTGAAACTACAGACCATATAGGCGCCCGGCATTTGTATCATCACCTCTCGGCTTGATAATTTGTTTTAAATCGAGCCGTTTCCAATAAATTAAAGATTTTGTTCCACTGTGTTAAAAAGGCCTAAAAAATAGAGATTCCGCCCCGCTATGTTAAAACATGATATGAAACAAGTCAGAGGTTCCAAATGCTAGGAGACTAGGAGACATACCGAGTGTTAGATTAGTTCATTGATGCCACATCTTAAAAATTAAAAAGTCCCAGCCAAGTAGGAGGGCGACGCGCGACGTCCAATTAGCCGGCGTCGGTCCTGGCGTCGGTGGCCTTGAAATGCAGGATGAGCCTTAAATATTCTAAAAGTGGGTGAAATTGCCGTCGTACTTACTTTGTTTATCATTAGTGGAAAATCTGCCACCAGTAGCGTAGTTAGGATTGTTGTTTCATAGTTATTTTCAATTGCGAATATTTTCCATAAAAGTGTATAGAGGTAACCTGTACCTAGGCTTGTGGCGAGTGAAGAGGTTGCTTTTGGAGAACAATCAGAAAAAGGCATGTTTAAAGGAACTTTATCTCTAAGTACCTTATCCTCATTATTAATTTTTTTAAAGTTGATTCGATAGCTGAAACAGGGACAGGAAACGCACCTGTACATCACTCGAGGTCAACCTCGCCGCATTGCTTTCGCTTTCATCAATTTTCTCACAAATTGCTCCTGCTTAATCAAATGCAAATAATAATGCGCAATATATCTTAAGCGTCACACATAGCGTACCTGTAACAATAGAAAAATAATATAATAAGTGAATGATGAAGCATTTATGCACGTACATAACACAGCGCGGTACTCGATATAATTAGATTAGATTACATTTGCTAGTATATATTAGGTTTATTTAAATCATCCTTGGAAATTCCAAAATCCATTCTCATTTCAGATTTAGCGTCGAGATGGGTACTACCATCGATTACTCAATAAAGGACCTGGAAAAAGTAGTCAAAGGTATCGATGGAACTATAAAAAGTGTCGATATATCCAGATTAACGGCGCCCGGTGAAAACTATCTCAGTCTAGTGTTCCGAGTCGATTTCGAAGTAGAAAAGGATGGACGAACCGAAACGATCAGCACTGTGGCCAAACGATTACCGTTAGGAGAGAGAAAGTTTGACTTCAATGCGATCGCAATGCGAAACGAGATCAGATGGTATACGGAAATAGTGCCCCTGTTCACGGAAGTTGGAAAAGAGTTCGGCATCAACACGGATTATTATCCGGAATATCTTGGTGGCAGATTCAGCTTGGACCCGACGAAAACCGAAGCTGATGACGAGTCGGTTTTGTTGCTCCGAAATCTGATTCCCGATGGTAAGTTGTTTTTCAACAATATTACTTCCGGTCCAATAAGATAATAAGATTTAATAATTTTCTCAATTCTTACTGAACTTATTTTATTAGAAAGTGTAGTTTAGGATATTTTTGCATCTCTTCTTCTTCTTCTTCTATTTCTAGTATAATATGGACAAAACATAGCAGTGCAGGATGTTTACTTTGCTATCTAATTTGAGGTTGTGGCTTTTGAAGAGCTTAGACATTTTGATGAAGGCATCTCTTGCTTTTTCTATTCTACATCTGATTTCTTACGAGTGGTCCCACTGTTCGTTTACTACGGTTCCTAGGTAGACAAATTTGGATACCCGTTTACTTATGACCATAAATTTTGTTTTGTTGATGTTCATTTTTAGCCCATATCGTTCACTTACTTCATTCACTTTGTTCATTAGCTGTTGTAGACCCTCTATACTATCTGCAAATATGACGGTATCATCTGCATAGCGGATATTATTTAGTCGTTCACCGTTTACAAGAATTCCATTCTCATCGTTTTCCAGAGCTTCTCTAAATGTCTCTTCTGAATACAGATTGAATATCAGAGGGGAGATGATACACCCTTGTCGTACGCCCCGCAGAATGTTAACTGCCTCTGTTGTTTCATCTCCAGCGTTGATTTTTATGGTGGCTGTCTGGTTCCAGTACAACTTTTTATAATTCTGAGATCTTTATCATCCATTCCGGTGCCTTTCAGTACTTGTATCATCTTCTGGTTTTGGATTTTGTCAAACGCCTTTTTGTAGTCTACAAAGCAGGTATAAATGTCGCAATTCATGTCCCTACACCGTTGGAATAATACTTGTATACTGAACAGTGCTTCTCTTGTTCCCACTCCTTTCATGAAGCCAAATTGTGTGTCTGCTACTCTCTCTTCGCATATCTTGTATATTCTGCGATGGATAACCTTAAGAAAAAGCTTGAGTAAATGGCTCATTAAGCTTATGGTTTTATATTCTCCACATTTCTTTGCCCCTTGTTTCTTGGGCAGCAACATAAATTCAGATATTGCCGGTGTCATAGATATTGTTAAATATTTTGCAGATCATTTTTATTGATTCTTCATCCAAAAGCTTAAGGAACTCTGTTTGTATCCCGTCCGTTCCTGGAGCTTTGCCTTCTTTCAATGATTTTATGGCTGCTTCTATCTCACTTGTTTGTATTGGTGGTCCAGTTGATAAGGAAGGGGGATCTCCTCTCTCATGTATTTTTTCCAAGTGTTTTTAATACTTCCTTGCTCCATATTGACGAGTTTTCCTACTGTTCTCTTTTTGTATTTGCCAGTTATTTCTCTCACTCTTTTATGTACATTTAAGTCATCAAATCTCTGTTGCAGTTTTTCTATTTCATGGCATTTTTCTTCTATTTCTTTCTGCTTGGCTTCTCTGATCTTTCCTTATATTTCACGGTGTATCTCCCTGTATGCGGTTATGTTATTCTGATGGTGTTTTCTCCTCTCTTCCATCATCTGTAGTATTTCCTCTGTCATCCACGTCTTGTTTTGTCTTCCTTCATTCTTCAGAAATTTGTCTTTGATCTCCTTTACTACTTTGTTAAGTGAATGTATTTTCTCTTCCGTGTTTCCGGCTTTTTCCTCCTCGATTTCTCTACAGTTTTCATTCAGGGCTTCACTTATTTTGTCCTTCAGTATTCTGTCTTTCAGTTTTCTGATATCCTGCTTCTTAGGAATTTTTCGTTGTATTTTCTTATACCTGGTTTTGTATTCTCCCACTAGAGGGATGTGATCGAACTGAATGTCAGCGCCTGGATAGGTTTTTACACTTGTGAAGCTGTTTCTATATCTTTCGTTGACTAGGATATAATCTATTTGATTTCTTATAATGACGTCTTCACCATTATCTCTAGGTGACTTCCACGTATACAGGCGTCTAGGTAGGAGTTTGAAAAAGGTGTTCTCTCCGAGCCCGTGTGGTCCAACATGATGTTCTTCCCTATTTGCCTATTTTTGCGTTGAAATCTTCCATCAATATAAGAAGTTCATGTTTCGGTAGGTTCTTTATGGTACTGTGAATCTGGTCGTAGAATTCCTGTATTTCTTGGTCACTATAATCGGTTGTAGGTGCGTAGACTTGAATGATATTAGTGTTCACTGGTGAAGCGTTGATTTGTATGAGCAGGATTCTGTCGTTTACTGGGACACGTGTTTTACTATACACTTTTGTGAACAAGCATTCCCACTCCGTGTTCGTATTTGCCATTCATGGATCCTGAATAGTAGACTCTGTGTCCATCTACGTCGTAGTCCATCTCATTTCACTTACACTTATTATGCTGATTTTCATACGCTCCATCTCCATTAGCGCACATTGAATTTTTCCAGCTTGAGCCATTGTTCTCACATTTCATGTGCCTATTCTCTCAATTTGGTTTGTATTGGTCTTGTTGTGATTCATGTTTCTGTTCATAACCGCTCCCCCCGGAGGGAGATCCGATCGGGGAGCTTATTACTCCGGACTTATGATTTGATCTGAACATATCCATGATGATCTGTACTAGGGAAAATCAATCAGTGGTTTCCCTTGCCTTCTGCATTCTCCTGCTGTTGGCCGTATTGCTTTGCATTTCTAACCCTCTTTAATCCATTAGCATTCCCGAAAGGCTCGCCATCATCTTTAAGTTTAATGTTCCTATTCAATTTTGTGTATTTTCTTATTGAATAATAATATTTGCTAATCGTTTAAATTCTTAATGAACTTACATAATTTTAATAGAAAATTAAACTCTACAATGCCTTTAGGCACGCCACTGGACTCTATTTTTGCATTTCTCACCCTCCATGTAATCGGCGTGGCCAAAGGGCTTAGTCATCATCGTTCAGTTTAATTTTCTTATACAATTTTTTTTATCAAAATTATTAAATTCCCAATTTCAATAGAAAATTAAACGCTACAATGTGCACGCCATCCACTCTACTCCTCTCCAGTCTTTAATTGTTTTATACAATTTTTCTTATTTTTTTTATTAAATAATTATTAAATTCCTAATTTTAATAAAAATCAAGCTCTAGAATGCCTTCAGACTGGACACCAGTTTTAGCATGTATCACGCTTCACTCCATCGGCGTGCCAAAGTGCTCGCTATCATCCTTCATTCCTTCATTTAATTTTCTTATACAATTTTAATTCAAAATTTAACATTCAGTTACGCCACTGAAGACTATTTTTTACATCTCTCTCGATCATTGTTCACTTTAATATATTTTTTGTATCATTTTTTAAAATAATTATTAAATTGATACTTGTTATAGGAAATTAAATGCTACAATGCGCACGCTACTGGACAATATTTTTTACATCTCTCACCCTCCACCCAGCGGCGTACCCGACAGGTTTCACCATCAACGTACAGTTTAATTTTCTTATACTTATTTTTAATATTTTTTTATATTAATAATAAAATTTGTTAATCCATTGAATTCGTATTAAATAAAAATTTAAACTCTACAATGCCTTCAGGTACGCAACTGAACTCTGTATTTTGTATCCTTCTGGCAATCATCATTCGGTTTAATTTTCTTATGCAATTTTTTATATTTTTTTATTAAATAATTATTAAATTCCTAATTTTAATACAAATCAAAATCTGCAATGCCTTCAGATACGCACGAAGTCTTTTTTTTTGCCTCTCTCTCCTTCCAGTTCAGCGGCATGCCCAAAAAGCTTTACCAACATCGATCAGTTTAATTTTCTTATAAAATTTTGTATATTTTTTTTATTAAATAATTATTAAATTCCTAATTTTAGTAATAAATTTAACTCACGTCACTTAACACTATTTTTTGCATTTCTGTAGCCCGCTGGAGGCGGCGGAGCCGTAGAGTTTCACTATCAAAGTAGTTTAGTTTTCTTATATTTTTTAAATTTTTTTTATTAAATGATGAAGTTCGCTGATATTTTCAATTCGTATTAATTTTTTTTAATTTTAATAGAAAATTATCCTTTACAATGATTTCAGGCACGAAACTGACCTCTATCTTTTCCATCTCTCTCCGTCTAGCCCAGTCAGCGGCGTACACAAAGAGTTTTGACATCATCGTTCAGTTTAATTTTCTGATACAATTTTTTATTAATTAACAATTAAATATCTAATTTTAATAAAAAATTTAACTCTACAATGCCTTCAGGCACGCCACTGAACACTATTTTTTGCATCTGTCTTCCTCCACTCCAACGGCATCCCCGAAGGGCTTTGCCATCATCGTTCGGTTTAATTGTTTTATACAACATTTTATATTTTTGTATTAAGTAATTATTAAATTACTTATTTTAATAAAAAATTAAGCTCTACAATGCCTTCAGCCACACCACTGAACACTCTTTTTTACATCTCTCTCCCTCCAGTGCAGCGGCGTGCCCGAAGAGATTCACCATCATCGTTGCGCTTACTGTTCTTATACAATTTTTAAATTTTTTTGTATTAAATAATTATTAAATTCCTAATTTTAATCAAGAATCAAACTCTACAATGCTTTCAGGCATGCAACTGAATTTTATTTTTCCATCTCTCTCCCTCCTGCCCAGGCTGTGGCGTGCCCAAAGGGCTTTGACATCATCGTTTAGATTAATTTTCTTATATATTTTTTTATTAATTAATTATAAAATTCCTAATTTTAATAATAAATTAAACTCTACAGTGCTTTCAGGCACGCCACTGAACACTATTTTGTGCATTTCTCTTGTTCTGCTCCAGCGCCGGAGCAGTAGGGTTTCACTATTACCTCAGTTTAATTTTCTTATAATATTTAAAAAAAATATATTAAATAATGAAGGTTGCTTATCTTTTTAATCCGTATTAAATTTTTATAATTTCAGTAGGAAATTAAACTCTACAATGCCTTCTGGCACGCAACTGAACTCTAGTTTTTGCATCTCTCTCCTTCCAGTCCAGTGGCGTGCCCAAAGAGCTTTACCATCATCGTTTAGTTTAATTTTCTTATAAATATTTTTATATTTTTTTATTAAATAATTATTAAAGTCCTAATTTTAATAATAAATTAAACTCTATGGTGCTTTCAGGCACGCCACTGAGCACAATTTTTTGCATCTCACTCCCTCCAATCCAGCGGAGTGCCCGAAGGGCTTCACTATCGGCAATTTAATGTTGTTATTCAGTTTATTATATTTGTTTGTTAAATAATTATTAAATTCCTATTTTTGCTAAAAAATACTTTTTGCATCTCCTTCCCTCTACTCCAGCGGCGTGCCCGAAGGGTTTCATTATTAACGTACAGTTTAATTTTCTTACAATTTATTTTATATGTTTGTATTAAATAATAAAGTTTACTGATCCTTTGAATTTGTATTAAATTTTTATAACTTTAATAGAGAATTAAACTCTACAATACGTTCAGGCCCGCCACTGAGCAGTATTTTTGCATTTTGTCCCTCCAGTCCAGGGGCGTGCCAAAAGACTTCGCCATCAACGTTCGCTTTAATTCTCTTAAACAATTTTTCGTACTTTTTTAGTACACCACGGGCCATTATTCAATTCCAGCGGCGTCGCCATCAATTTTCAGTATAATTTCTTTATAAAATTTTATTTTTTTTTTGTTAAATAAAAATGTTTGCTAAACTTTTGAATTCGTGTTGAAGTTACATAAATTGTATAGGAAATTTACCGAATCTTTTCAGGCACGCCACTGGACATCATGGTTACGCCTCTGTCTCTCTCCGTCCATCAACGTACAGCTTAACTTTTATATAACATTTTTTATATTTTTTTATTACATACTAAAGCTTGCTAACCTTGCCAATCATAATTTTAATGAAAAATCAAATTCTATGATGGTGGCGAATATTTCGGGCACGCCAATGGACATTATTGTAGCGTCTCTGTCCCTCTCCTTGCATCAACGTACAGTTTAATTTTCTTATTAAATTTTATATATATTTCTTATTTAATAATAAAGTTTGATAATCTTTTGATTTTGTGTTGGACTCACGTAATTTTAATAGAAAATTAAAATCTACGAAAGTAGCGAGCCCTTCGCGTACGCCACTGGGCAACATTCCATTCCAGTGGCGTGCCCGAAGAGCTCGACGTCAATGTATAGTTGAACTTTCTTAGATAATTATATATATTTTTTAATAAAGTTGAATTATCATAATTTTAATAGAAAACTAATATCTGCAATGCCTTCAGACACGCCACTGGATGCTATATTTGTATGTTTCTTCGTCTATTTCAGCGGCGTGCTCGAAGGCCTTCCCCATTGACGTTCGGTTTAATTTTCGTATAAAATTTTATATTTCTTTATTAAATAATAAAACTTGTAAATCGTTTGAATTTCCATTGAATTGACATAATTTGAACAGAAAATTTTACTCTACAATGCTTTTAGGCACGCTTCTGGATACTATTTTGGCATCTTTCTTCCCACAGTTCAGCGGCGTGCCTGAAGTGCTTCCTCATCGACATTCAATTAATTCTTCTTAAAAATGTGTATATATATTTTTTATTAAATAATTAACAGAAAAATCAATTCTATGTGGTAATTATTACGAGTTATTACTGAACACTATTTTTTCCGATAAGGTTACAAGAACGAAGATAGATACATCGGATTCGATTTGATCACCGCCAAAGCTCTTTTGCGAGTCCTGGCCGCCTTCCACACGATTCCGCTGGTCATGAAGTTCAAAAAACCGGAATCCTTCAAAATCCTCAAAGACTTTCTGGACACCACCCGCATGGAACCACCCCCGCATCCTGACGGCAAGGCCGGGCCTCCCAACGGTTTTCCCGAAGGAAAAGAACCTCCCGTAGGGAAGATCTTGGACAAAATGGTCGAAATCCCCGCGTGTCAGCCTTACATAGCGAACATCGAAGCGTTGAAACTGAAACCGGTTGGTCCGCCGCTCTTGCACAAGTCTGGCCTGGAACCGTGGAACACGGTCGCCCACGGCGATTTTTGGGTGAACAACGTAATGGTGAGCTACCAAGAGGGAGGACCACCTTTAGTGAAAATGGTGGATTTTCAGACGTGCAGCTACGGTTCGTACGCGAAAGACGTAATATTCTTTCTATTGTCTAGTGTAAGAAACGATATCCAGAAGCAACACTTTGACGAACTAGTGAGGTAAGTAAAATCATTTATTTTATAGAGGATATGGCATGGGGTGTTTCATAACGAAGGAAACGTTTGGGTAATTTTTGGGCCACCCTTAAAACACGGACCTGCACTTGTTACGTCATTGCTCAGGAGCGTTCAATCGTCAAAATCAACCAATCCGATGCCCGATGCTTTGGGTTTAGAGCAAGAAATATCAAATATTGGAAATACAAAAGGTCGAAATGTAGAGAATATATAAAATGGATTGCAAAAGATCAAAGATACAAATGCTCGAAATTAATAAAGCTGGAAGACCGAGAGTACAAAATTTCGAAAATTCGATGCATCGAAGTTAAAAATTACGAAATTACAATGGTCGAAAATACAAAAGGCCGAGAACACAATAAGTAATACAAACTATAATGGTAAGATCTACGCTAGATTTAAATTGCAAAAAAGTACAATAGCCTGAAAGTACAAATTATCGGAAATACAATAGGTCTATAGTAGAAGAACTTGAAATTAGAACAGAAAGATAAGAAATATCAAGAATGCATAAGATGAAAAATGCAAAAAATGTATTCAGAAAAGCGAAAGTACAATAGACCAAAAATACAAAATACCTAAAAGTCAAAATTACAAAAAGATCGAGGATGCAAAATGTCAAGAAATCGGCAAGGAATAAAAGAGAGAAAGTGCAAAAAGTCCGTTAAAAAATCGAAAATACGATAGACAGAGAGTACAAAATTTCGAAAATACGAAGCATCGAAATTACGAAATGCCAAAATTACAAAAGATCGAAAATACAAGTTATGATGAAAAGACTCACATTAGATTGAATTTGCCAAAAAGGATAATAGCTTGAAAGTACAAAATATTGGAAAGATAAAAGATCCAAAGTACAAACACTCGAAATTAGAGAAGAAGGAAGATACAAAACATCACGAATACATAAAATGAAAAATGCAATAAATGTATTCACAAAAGTGAAAGAACAATAGATTGAAAATACAAAATACCAAATGTCAAGAATTCAGCAAGGAAAAAAAGAGGGAAAGTGCAAAAAATCGAAAGCACAATAAATCCAAAGTACAAAATTTTGAAAATAGCAAACGTCGAAATTACGAAAGATCGAAGAAACAAAAGGTCGAGAACAGAAAATCTTGAAAATACAAAATGCTGAAAATACCAAAGATCGAGAACACAATAAGTAGAAATATTCGAAAAAATGAGAAAAACTGAAAAAAACCATAAAAAATTGTTCGGAAAGTTAGTAAAAGTATTATAAAAACGAAATAAGAAAAAAAGTTAGAGAAAGGCGGTTTTCAGCGAAAAAAGGCGCAGGAGTTCAGCTACAAGGTCGAGGATGGCAAAAATGGGAGGAAAAAAAATGCTCTATGAAAAAAAAACAAAAATGAAAAAATTGAAAAAAACGTTACATAATGTTCGGAAAGTTAATAAAAGTATTATAAAACGAAATAAGAAAAGAAAATAATAATAAAAAAAAGATTGTTCGGAGAGTTAATAAAAGAATTATAAAACCAAATAAGAAAAAAAGTAATAAACAAAAAAAAATGTTTGGAAACTTAATAAAGGTATTATAAAACGAAATAAAGAAAAATAATAATAAAAAAAAAGTTAGAGAATCAGGGTTTTCGGCGAAAAAAACGCGAAGGAGTTCAGTTACGAGATCGGGGATAGCAAATATGGGAAGAAAAAAATGCTTTATGAAAAGAAAAACAAAAATTAAAAATGAGAAAAAACGTAAAAATATGCTCGGAAAGTTAATAAAAATATTATAAAAAGAAATAAGAAAAAAATATAAAAAGAAAACAAAAGATTGTGATATAAGAATTATAAATCCAAATCAGAAAAAAAAGTAATAAACAGAACAAAATTGTTCAGAAAGTTATTAAAGTTATTATAAAACGAAATAAAGAAAAAAATAGTAAAAAAAAAAGTAGAGAAACGCGGTTTTTGGCGAAAAAAGTTGACACAAAGAAAAAAAAATTAAGAAAAAGTGTCGAAACCGAGGGCAAAAGTTGAGAAAAAAGCTTAAAAAAATAAAAACTCAACTCCTAATATCTCTCTCAGAAGTTTCACCTCAGATGTGTGCTTCTAAAGGTGGCATTTAATTTTTTTTTTAAATTCATAATTTTCTATTTTCTATTTATTGGGTAAGATTTCGTACTTTTTAACTCTGTAGTTTGAAATTCTAATTATTCCATATTTTGTAGTTTCGACTTTAGACTTCCATAACCTTCGCGCAGACTCGACTTATCCTTTTTTGATCGCCACGTTTTTGAACAGTAAAGAGTAACGCTGGCACCAGTAACCATTGAAGACCAAAATCGAGCGAAAAGAAAAATGTTCATAACTTGTTTAGGTTAGTTTGACAATAAAAAAGTAACGAAAATTCAAGAGGAAAATCAAGTGAAAAGAATAATATGCTTATCTTCTACTTTTATCGATCAGAAGGTTTGGGTTAGTTAATTCACTAAGCCATCTGAAACGAGACACTCCCGTAACCTCCGCGCAGATCCGATTTATCCATTCTCGATCGTACTAAGGTTATGCGACAATTTGTTATTTTATTTTTTTTTACCCTTCATTCGGACAAAACGTTTCATAATACGCAGAAAAAAATTTGATGCATACTTGGCTTAAGTAATAATTTGCTCAATGTCGGACGTCACGTCAATGCCTTTGATTATATAACTACGGTGACCATATGTACTTTTTTAGTACTTCCTTTTTAAACACTGTCCTACTGTCCTTCAAAGGTTTATCAAGTACAACTAAATGTACTTTTTTCTAAGATGCACAAAACTATGTCCTAATTTTTGTTTAAATCAAGAAAAAAATAATTATGAATAAAAAAATCGAAAATTCTCTTTTGTGCATTGCGTATTTGGATTTTAGCCCACTGTGTTGCTCTCTAATCATCTTCCAGGGAACTAGTAGGCGGGCGGTCGACGTCACTCATTGCGCTGTTTCACTTTGTTGCATTACAAGAGACTATACTAATGAAGAAGGAAGAACGATATTGTGTCGTAACTAGTAGCATCTCGTTTGTTTGCATTTGCCTTTGCAGTGAGTTGCAGGTGCAGCAGTATCAAAGCAAAATCAAGTGTTTCACCGCATATTGTGGTTGAAAATTGACATGCTAAACTTATCGGCGCTACTTTTCCTTACGAATCCAAAATGTACTATTTTTTTTGTCTAAATATTTTGGTCATACATACATTAGGAAGTAGTCCCTTTTCGTACGACTGAATTTTGTAGACAATTTGACGTTAGGTCAGGATTGGTACTAAATCCCAGTTATAAATACTAATCGCACTTTTTTTTTGTAGGTACTACTACGAAGAACTGACGTCAATTATTGACAAAGTGGACGTTCCAGAATTGAAACTCCCGTACGAAGATTATCTGGCGGAACTGAAGAGGGTGGCGCTGGAAAGCGAAACAGGGCACGCCCTATTCTTTTCCACTGTTATTTTCGGGGTGAAAGAGACCGGACCCGATATTTTGGTGGGAGAGGTAGACATGTTCGATCATATGGAGCACATGGTCAACAACATGAACGAACATCAAATAAATAAGTTGGGGGTCATAACGGAGCTGGCCGCTAACAGAGAATGGATGTAGATAGTATAATTTATGTTATTTTTTCAGTTTAATTTTAATATAAAATATACAACAACCATGATGGTGGGTTCATTTATGCTAAAATTATAACAATTTGTAACCCTTGTGGTCTCAAGAAGGGACCAATAAGGCGCAAATAAATTTACAAATTCGCTTGATTTACAGCTAATTTATTTACCGGTTAGGTATACGATGTTATACACTAATTATCCGTCTGCAATGAGCGTGCATAATTATTATTGCATAAGGCAAATAATAAATTTTGCTCGCGCCATTTAATTCCCGAGATTGCCATCGACATTCGCCTTAAATCACGGTGGCAAATCGAGAAAAGCCTTTTAACTAACTGTACAATAATTGAAACGAGGATTTAGCGCACGATCGTGAGAAAAATCTAGATTTATCGATGCTTAAGTCAAGGGAAGTAGTAATGGTTATGCTGAGATATGGCATCCGTAAATGAATTGTTCTGATTTAGACATTATAATATCAGGATCAGGAAGAGAGGAGTGATTTAGGTAAAGTAATTAAACCGCCGTCAACGGAAACAATAATTTACCGCATATGTAAAATAATAAGGGATTTAATAGCATAACAACCATGATACCATAGTACTGAAGCTTCTGAAGCAGAATCTCAAGACTAACACAGTCAAAAGCTTTAGTTAAGTCACACAAACCGCAGCGGAAGCTCCACCCGCATTTATTTGGTAATAATAAAGCTCATGGAGGAAGTTGTAGATAGCATCATTCGTGTTTAAGTTCTCCTGGAACCCAAACTGAGTGCTGTTTAGCATATTATTCAATTTTAAGTAGGACATTATACGATACTTAACTAACTTCTCAATCAATTTTGAGATGGTGGACAGCAAGGAAATTGGCCTAAAATTGAGGGATCATGAAAATCTCCATCCTTATGAACTGGGATAACCTTTGCGGATTGCAGACATGGTGGGTCCATGAGGAGTTTATTGCCTCAACCAGTACAGTTTTATATTTTTATCGAAAATTTATGTTTGGATTTTTTTCATGCTCTGATTATTGACGCCGTTTTATTAATTTATAATTTATAAATATTGTTTCTTTAAAAATTTGGCGAAATTTTTGTCTGTGTTTTATAGATTTTAACTTTTTTATACTTTTTCCAATATGTTTTTTTTGTCGTTTTATTATTTATTAAATTATAATTTTTAACATGCATCCTTTTAAATATATTCCTTTACAAATTTGGCGTAAGTTTTTTTTGTTTTTTATAGATTTTATTTTCCTGTTTAAGTTTTCATATATTTTTTTGAAGATTTCTTTTGTCCTTGGCTGTGTTTTTTAATTTGCTTCCTTCCCTAGTCGTCTTTGGCTATCCAGTTAGGGCGTAACCAATAATGCTTGACATTGAATTGCTTGACGACGTAGACTGGCTTCAATGAGTCAATGCAGGAGTGGAGATCATTCAGGATAAAACATCGTGATTTGACATGGTGAGCTGTAGGTGTTGGACGGACTCTTCGAATGTGTTCTCTGAAATTGTCAAGAAAAATTTGAGGATCAGCTTCCATGTTTTCTGACAAATTCGGAGAGGTCTTCCAAAAACTAGCTCAGCTGGTGGGGCTTGAAAATCTTCTTTGAGGCAGGTACGCAGGCCAAGAAGCACAGTTGGTAAAATGTCAAGCCATGGGACAGATTCGTGGCACATTAGAGCTGTTTTTAGAGTTCAATGCCATCACTTAACTATGCCATTGGACTGGGGGTAGTGTGGCGTTGTGTGGATAGTCTTGGCACCAATCAGTCGAGCCAGGGCAATGAAGAATGTAGGCTCAAATTGGGTGCACTGGTCAGTAGTCATGTACAAATCCAATGTTCATAGCAGGCAGTTGCTACTATCTTGGCTTCTGGAGAACCTGTCAATAATAGTTAAACAGTATTTAAAGTTTCTAACTTGAGGAAGATAGATCAAGTCCATGTGGATATGCTCAAAACAAATGCCAGATACTTTGATGTGGTCAGGGTTGATGTGGTTGTGTCTCTGAATCTTGAAGCGCTGGCAGAGTAGGTACTGGCGAGTTCAACTTACTGCATCTTTCCTAATGCTAGGCCAGACAAACCTCTTCCGAAGTTCTCTTGTTGCGGCGCGTCCGCTTGGATGGGCAGGACTGTGGACTACATCAAAGGCTGTTCGGCGAAGACTGGCATCCCTGACGTCACAGAAAATGCTAACTTTGGCCATAAAGATGAACTGTTTTTCCGGATCGATTGTAGCTCATCATAATCTTCTTGAGCAGCATTAGCCACAGAAGTGAAAATGGATGGCATATAGATTACACCTACCCTGGAGAGGGCATCTGCTACAGCATTGTCTGCTCCATTGCCATGGACAATCTCAGTTTGAACTCGCCGATGAAATCCAATTGGCGTAGATGTCTGGGAAGATACTCGGTCTGGTCTTTGGGAAAATGCATAGACAAGAGATCGGTGATCAGTCTTTACAAGGAATTGTCTGCCTTCAAGTTGATGCTTGAAAAACTTGATTGCCGCAAAAATGGCAGGAAGTTCTCGATCATACGTATTCCAATTTTGTTCTGCTGCACTGAACTTGCGATAGAAGAAGCCCATTGGTGTCCATCTGTCATTGACCAGCTGCTCAAGAGCTGCACCAATGGCAGTGTCAGAGGCGTCTGTGAGGAGAGCTAGATGAGCTGTTGTGGAGATGAAGGACGTACGGGTAACTGAGATGAAGCATGCCTCAAATGCTTCTTCAGCAGGCTGATTCCAGTCAATCTTCCTTTTGGCTCCCTTGAAGTACTCATTTATTAGTAATTGAAGTTGGGTAGCATGAGGGATGCAGCAGCGTCTGTAATAATTGAGCATGCCAAGGAAGCGGCGAAGGTCAGACACAGTTTCTGGCTTTGGGTCATTGGTGATGGCCTGGACCTTGTCTGGAGGATGATGATGAACTCTAAGTACAGAAACTCCTCTGGACCAAATCGGCATTTGTCAACATTTATTGTGAGTTTGTGATCTTGTAGGACCTTGAAGATGCACCGGATATCTAAGATGTGTTCCTCATGGGAGCTGGAGAAAACGATCAGGTCATCAATGAAAGAGGCAGCAAAGTCAATGTTGCGTAGGGTGTTGTCCATGTGGCGCTGGAATGTTTGAGTGGCATTGGTGAAAAAGGCCAAATGGGGTTGTCACTGTAGTTTTGGGAACATCTTCTGAAGCTACTGGAACCTGGTGATAGGCACGAACGAGGTCTATTGTGGAAAAAATCTTCTTCCTTTCAAGGCGCTGGAAAATGTCCTCAGCATGAGGAACTGGGTAATGATCAGGTATTGTCTGTGAATTGAGCTTGCGATAGTCACCTGTTGTGCGCCAGCCACCCGTCTT